>CATKHJ010227938.1:0-22391 GCA_949750685.1 Vernicia montana | reverse complement strand
ATTTGTTAGAATTATTTAAATAAATATATAATATAAATAATTGTTTATATTTATCTATTAATTAAGCCAATTTTAAAGCTTAAACAATTGAAGCGACGTCGTCTCAAACTCTCCATTTTGCCTTCCAACTTCCAAGAAATTTCGCTCGAGAGGTACGTTCCCCTTTTGTCTTTTATTACTCATTTCGGCTATCTTATAATTCAAATTCCATTATCAAACTGTTTGGTGTCCGAGAAAATTTTCAGGTAAAATTAAGAAAAATTGAATCTCTGATCTGTGCTTCTCAATGCTTAATTAATCTCAAAGTTTTTGCTTTTTTTTTTTTTTTTTTTTTTGTTCCTTTTATTGCAATCAATTAATTTAATTGATAAAAAAATTAATGTCACATTTGCAGCAAATCATGGATGCCCACAGAAGCCAAGGCGGAATTCAGCATTTACTGGCTGCAGAGCATGAAGCTCAACAGATTGTCAATGATGTCAGAAATGGTAAACTTCTATATATATTTTTAAAAAATCTTTGATTTAGATTAATTTTTTATAACTGTATTAATATGTAAAATACAAATTAATACAAGAATAAATGAATTCTATTATGGTTGATTGGTAGCTAGGCATTTGATATGAAAATGATGAATTTTTGTTATCATAAACACTAACATTAATGTCAAATTCGAATATTCATTCATTTTAACTCTTCATTACATCCCGATTTAAGACTACTCATATGATGCATTGACCAACTGAGTATTGTTGATGGACACAAAATGAATTTTATATTCATTTGAAATGATACTCAATCCTCAAGACACTTCTCTTATTAAGTGCTTTATTATGGTTATGGCATTTCTCTGGTGAAATCTGTTTCCTAGTTAATTAATTAATTGCTTCTGTTGTTTTGGGTTTCTGGTTTTAGCAAAACTGGCCAGACTAAAACAAGCCAAAGATGAAGCTGATAACGAGATTGGTGAATATCGAGCTCAATTGGAACGTGACTTTCAGAGGAAAGTGGCAGGGGTAAATATGATTTATATTCAATAATATTCATATTTGATAATTATGCCAAGAAATCAAACTTTAAATCATGAATTTCTATGTACATTTGAGTATTTTATAGCATTCATTTTGGTTGTTCTAATTTGATATAGCAGTGATTTGTGCTTAGTTTTTTCTTGTTCTGTGATCACATGGCTATTAAAGAGTAGTGGAGATTCGAGTTCTAATGTTAAGCGGCTTGAGCAAGAGACAGAGACAAAGATTAGTCACCTGAAGAAGGAGACTTCAAGAATTTCTCATGATGTTGTCAACATGCTCTTGAAGCAAGTTACAACTATTAAAAACTAAGCCTGTTATTGGTTAGGTGCTGAGCGTCTTGCAAAATGATTAAAGGAACTGTTCTGTTTATTTTAGACCTTAAGACTTCTTTCTATGCTGTTATAAGATCCTTCAAATTCATAATTTGATTGTATCCATGGTTGAAAAATAATGTCATGGAAACTGTGGCTAAGCAATTTATTTTGTCTTAAGCTAATATGAACATTTTTCTTTTGTTATTATTAACTATGTTCATAGTTTGTGTGTTGTGTAATACACATTCAGTGTAAATGTGTGTGAGGATTCCACTTGAAATGGTTAGATTCATAAATTATTTAAATTGTCATTGAGCTAGTAGTCTAGTAGTTGAGTGTCTGCTCCTCGCAATGTAGGAAATTTAGAGTTCAAATCCTGATAGTATCCTCCTTTTAAATATTTATGATATATCAGAAAAAGTCTATAAATTGTTTTCCTATTTGAGTAAGATGAGCCTTATTACTAGTTCAAGTATCATAAAACAGTAACAATAATCAGTAGGCTTTTTTCATTAGAGTGCATCAAATTAGATGCTTCATTTGTTCATTTAGCCAGCAGCTGATATTTGAAGCATATGAGGAAAGATCCTGCCAATTCATTTCAGCTAGAAACGAACTGAAGACCAATTTCCCACTATATTTTGGCCTACCTTTGAAAGAAATAGTAGTAGCTAGTGATTGTACAGCCTTATGCCATTGATTACAATTATATGTTGAATGAAAATAATTTGCTAGTCTTCTCCATCTCATGGCCAGAGAAAGTAGAGGAAATAGTGTCAATTTAAAACTCAATTAGGCAGATAACCAAATGATTAGCATAGAATGATAACTTCTGTCTCTTTTACTAAGTTTAAATTATCACATCACTATATTCTTTAGAAATCTTTCTTAATTTTTCTTGTGAAATATGGGAAAGTTGGCCTCTTTTTTTTTTTTTTTTTTTAATTCTTGCAAAATTCAAGAACTAATTAATCTTTGACTCGAATAAAAAACAGGGAATAGATTTGATAAGTTTCTTGTCTTGATGTCTACATAATTGGTGATTTAAATCCCCAACTTTTGCTGCTTAATTGGATTTAGCTCAGGTATTAATTAGGTGCAGCAAAAATACAGAAGATTGGGAGTTCTTGTGACAATATTTTATATTTCCAAATGAATTGCAGGATCGATACCCTTTGGACTAATCAGCAATAATTATTATTCAAAACAAGGAGATCCATCATGTTCAAAATTTATAATAAGATTAACTTAATTAAAGAATAAAGAACAACATTTAATAGATTAAATTAAAAGTAGCTAATCACTTTAGCTACATAAGAAATCTAAAGTTAAATCTAAGATTAAACAATCACTTTGTCCATAAGTGAGGACACTACTGCCATGTTCTTGTAAACCTTCTTCTATTAGGCACTCACATGGCCTACATTTGACTAAATTTAGCACTACTTAATACTCACTCTTTCTACAATAACTGTTATTTAAGATTAGACATATAAATTTCAAAAAAAAAAAATTAAATTATCTCATACCTCGTTTGACATGATTGATTTTAAATCCATGAATTTAGTTAAAATTCATGAATTTGAATAAAATCCATTAAATTAAAAACTCACATCTCATGTGAGTTTTCAAATCCTTCATTTTTTTAAATTTTAGAGCATGATGGATTTTAGAGCATGAATGTAGCTCAATTTTTCAAACCAAACTGAGTTACAATCTATAAATTTTGCAAAATCCATCACCGAAATTCTTCAAAACAGACAAAGCCTCAATTCTAAAGTACAAAGATTAAAATACTCTTTTTTAATTTTGATGTGAAGAAATAAAGAGAGTAAAATTAGGAAAAATAAATAAATATCTCATTGAACTCTAAAAATGATAATTATTTTGAAAAAAAAAAATCTCTATAAGGATAATTATTGTGGAATGAATAGAGTATGTAAAATATTTAAAATACAATATATAGATATGTACCTAGGCATAATTATTTTATATTGTATCAAATAATTATAAAAATAAATCTTATAAAGTACATATACCAAATACATTTACCATACAATATGAATTTGTAGAAATAATTATTTTTATAAAAATTAATATATATATATATATATATATATATATATATATATATATATATATATATATAAATGGTTTGGGAGAACATTTGAACGAATAAAAAAGGATATGATTTAAAATAATATTTATAAGAAAATCTAATTACATTTAAACGGATAAAAAAAACATGATTTAAATAAATATTTACAATAAAATATAATTCTCTACTTGATACTTTTTTATCATTTAAATTTAAATTTTATTATAGATAAATTATACCTAAATATAATAATTCATAATTATATATATATATATATATATATATATATATATAACGTGAAACACAAATTATTTGTTAATAAAAAGACATGAATATACACTCAGATAATTTAGTTTAAAAAATACAAATTACTGGCAACACACGTGCTAAAAAAAAATTAGTAATAAAAAAATAGTGTTAAGTTTTTAATATAGATTTGGGAGAATTAATCTTAAAAATCAACTGTTAAAATTGTGGAGTTTATTTTTATATTAACTATTTAATATGTTTGTATTAATCAATGTGAAATTTTTTTTCCACATTATATTCTTAATAATCTCTCAAGTGGCAATTGAGCGAAGATAAATTTTGATTTAGCACAATTGATACTTGTAAATTTATGATTTGAAATGTATTAATACAATTAAAAGTTCAATGCAGGTGAAAAAATAAATTTGAAAGTTTATCACTGAATAAAAAACAATTAAAAGAAATTCACCATGAAACAAGAATTGAAATCAAACTAAACTCGAAACATATCAAAAATTGAAAGAGAAATTAAAATTTCAATTTGAATTATGATAGAACATGAGGTAGTATAAAGATCGATTAAACTCTAATATCATGTTAAGTTTTTAATATAAATTTAATAGGATCAATATTAAAAATCAGTTGTTAAAATTGAAAATTTTATTTTTATATCAATCGTTGAATATATTTGTATTTAATTAATATAAAAAAAAATTAAATTACATATGCAGCTAACAAACAAAATGTGAAAGCTATTGAGATTTGAGAGTATAGAACAAATCCAAGTAAATTGCATATTTATATATTTGTTCCAGGACATACCACATGCAAAATCAGTGTCGCCAAAACAAGTGGGTCCTTTGCCCATCATCTTCACTGAACAATGCATCCCCTACCGTTGATTTCCTTCTCATTCAATGTAAGATTTCAAGCATTCATTGCCTTTCTGCACATATAAAATAATACTATAAATTACTCAGAAAAGAAAACAAAATGACACTTGATTGATCATTCTCATACAAAAAATTATATTTTATGTTTTGATAGTCATGAACATTATAATTACACAATCTATGTGCATAATCTTCTATAGTATTAAACATATGGGAATTAGTACTTATGAATGATGAATATGATAAGACTAAAATTTACCTTAAAAAATAGGATACGTGCATATAGAAGGTCTCTATCATTTTTTATAAAAAATAAAGGAAGGAAAAAAAAAAAAAAAAAAGGATTCACTCTCTTCTCTCTCTCTCTCTTCATAAAGTTTTATTGACTTGGACATTAAAAGCTCTCCGCCGGATCCGCTTCAGAGGCTCTTAACTCACTTTTCTCTGTCTATAAGTTTTCTTAACTCACTTTTCTCTGTCTATAAGTTTTATTCGTTTGAGGGAAAAAAAAAATATGGATATTTTAATTTTAGATATATATTTTGATGAGATATATATTTTAGAAAATATTAATACTTTTGATTTAGTCGAAAATATTTTTAAATCAGTTTATATGTTTATTAAAAATAAATCTTTTTATAAGTCAGTTTAGTTATTAAATTTATAAAAAGATCTACGAATTAAGTAGCAACTGATTCTATATCAAAATTTATTAGTGGGGCTCTGCTTTTTCTGTATTCCTAATAGATGTTCTAATTTTTGATATCCATTAATAATATTATTATTTTTTTTTAATCTCTTCTTTAAATAAATTTAAAAATATATCTTTGAGGCTTGATCTATGTATTTCAAAATTACTTTCTAAATAATAATTTCAAAAATTAAATCTTGATCAATAAAATAAGGATGAAACTCATTTTACCAATTAAATCAATTATTGAATTACATCAAACTTACTAATTATAATATATATCAGTTTTAGAGTTAAATATAATTATACTAATACATTTATGTTAAAAGCTAGTCCACATAAAATATTTTTAATTTTTTGATTTTTTATAATTCTATATCATTTTTTAAAATAAATAATTATATTACAAATTGATAAATTTATTTACAGTAGTATTGCATTATCAAAATAGCTTATGATGTGAATTAAAATATATATTAGAGATTCACTCCAAATGGAATAAGATGTAAAGATTTTAGAAAGGGTCCCACTAGATTGTATAAATGGACCAATGAGATATGATTGTTGGAGGATTAGACGCAATTTGGCTATTTTGGGGTTTGACTAGCCTACACTTGAGAGATGCAGCCAAATTTTGTTGACCATAATGCCCTTTGAGTCCAGACAGCTGACCATGCAATCACGTGATCTGATCGGCGGTTGAGAATTTCTAGGACATTTCATCTGCGTCTGTACAAATGTGACACTGTATTATATCCGGAAATTAGGGCATAATTTGACCAATTTTTTCCTATATAATTTTATTATTTTTTAAAAATTTAGCTCTAATTAGTACTCTTATAAATATAATTTTTTTAGCATGTCATTAAGGGGAAAATAAACACTATTAAGTGGAAAAGACTGTGGAGAGAATTTTTTTTTAATTATACTTAATTTAATTAAAATGTGCTCATAAGGCTCAAAACATTAAAATTTAAAAAAATAAAAAATTATAACACTATTTTGGTTTATATAAATTGAAGAAGAAATCAAACTTGATTAATCAGTCACTAATCTAATTCTCAATTTAATACATTGTCAATTAGTTAATTAATTTGATTCGTTTTTCAAAACACTAAAATAACACCTAATTAATGTGTACAGTAACATTGAGTGCTTGATCAAGATTCATGCATAAGCAATAGACAATTTGAAAAATGGATTAAGTATCAATGCATTGAAGTGAAAGCACTAATTAATTAAGTTAATTATCAATGCATAAATGCAAAACACACAAGTGTTTAAGTTACGACAGTGTCTAGATGTTAATATATCAAAAATTTCAGGTAGGTAAGTTGAATCTGTACTATAGTCTTTTCAATATTCTAAAATAGGTTTATATCTTGGATTCTGTATTTGATTGTTTCTTTCATTTCTTGCTCATTTTGCTAATGGTGAAGACAATTAATTCATTTTAGTGGGTAATGCATGGTTCAACGTTTGAACTCTTAACGATAGAAATAATTCCAAATTAAGTATTCTATAATTCCTTTTGATTGGACAATCTAACAATTCAAAATGCATAGTACAAAATATATATAAATGATATTAAATGTACTTTGTTTCTTGATTTTGCATTGCAGCCAAATGTAAGCATAAATTTCATCTTGATCCTTGATTTCCTGGTGTAAATTATCAAGCTAGCAACTGGTTGAAGAGTGTATTCGTGAAATCTATTTACAGCTTAGCTTGAATTTGAAAAGTTTTAAAATTTTCAAACATCTAACTCGTCTAATCTATAATTTCTTTTCACAAATTAAAATCTGCAGTCTGATTTATAAACAAATCAAATAGTGGCTGATTAACTATAATAGAGTTGAGATTTCACACTAATTAATGATGGTAGTTGCCTATCTATAGGACTTGGAATATAATAATTTAGACCTCTAAATTAATTGAATAATTAAATATGATACTAACCAAGGTTAAGTTCATGTTAAGTATCCTTGTGTTAAATGCAAGCATATTCTTCATTCACCATGGTTGGATTAAGTTAATTTCTTATAGTCTTTGAAAAAAAAAATAATAATAATAATAATTTCTTATAGTTTAATTAATTTGATATTAATTAAACTAACATGGCTTTGAGTTTTCAGAGGGGTTATCATGAATTGGATAAGTGTCCTGCTGTGATATTTCAATTGATTTTAAGAGATATAGTTGGGGTTAGCTGGTCTAATAGTGTTAGAATTTAAGATTCTATGGCTTATTTTTTTTTAGATGGCATTTAGCTTCCTGTTATTCAAAAAATTAATTTGATCTTAAAATTGAAACTTAAAATTTTACCTTTTTGCAGTGTTGTGAATTCATAATTTTAAAAATAATTATAATTAGGGGCGGGCGAATCCAAAAAAAATTGTCATTGGGGTAATTAATTTTTAAATTCATGCATAATTATATATACACACACACAACCCGTGAATAATATTATATTCTTAATCTAAAAAGTGATCGAATATAATTCTCTTAAAATTATATGAAAAGTAAAATATTTGTAAGTTGTAATTTAAGCATATAAATATGCAAAATTTAGTGATAATATATTTATAAATATATATATTTTAAAGAATGAACTTTAAAAGTGTCCCACTGCTACCTTAGATCCTCCGCTCTGAAATTTATTAGTGCAACAAATATTGAGATTTCAATTTACAAATTTTTTTTTAACATAAATTGGTTTTCCACACTGAATAAATACCAACTTTTTTATCCCAAAGGTTTAATAATTGAACCCTCTTCGTTAAATTATGATTATCCGTTGGTGAAAAGCTGGATATTCTTCTTTTTGTTAAATGGAGGCCAATCCAGCAGCCAACAGCCAATGACCCAAAGCAACGCCAGATATATTATATTTCGCGGTAAAATTCTCCATAGTTGGTATAAAGTACATTTTTCAAGTTCTAACGGTCCAACAAGATACTGTAAAAATGGCGACACCCACGTTCTTGAATCATCACCTACATCATCATCATCATCATCCCAATCTCAATCACAGCTCTAACTCTATTAGCAGTAAACACCAAGCTCCATTACTCCTTCAGTCCATGACATTCATTCCTGATCCGAACCCCACCACTGCCTCTGCTACCCATTTAGGCCATGCAACTTCTCTTCACTCTCCCCTTTCTTCTCCTTCTCCTTTTCTGCATTGGCGCATCTGGGTTCGGATCCATGGGCCCCATCTCCGCCGCATTTGGAGATAATGGTTTTTTCTGCGCCATTGACGCTAGTGGGAAGCAGTATGTTATCTGTTGGACAAAGAACACCACTTTACCATCATCATCTTCTTCTTCCTCCTCCTCGCCGTCTACTTCCTACGCTTATTTTAGTAGCATTCCTGCTATGGCGGCTCTTTCTGGTGGCGAAGGATTTATTTGTGGCATTTTAGCAAACAGTTCGCAGGCTTTTTGTTGGAGCTCAATTTACTCGGGTCTGGGTCTTGTTCCTTCGATTTATAAAAACACTGCTTATTCACATATTGCTGCAGGGAAGAATCATGTATGTGCTATTAGAGGATCTTACTACTCTGATCACCATGCGGGTACTATAGATTGTTGGGATATTGTGAAGGGCACTAATAATAGTTTAACTTCTATACAAAGCAACAAGTTTTATAATCAGTCTATTGGTAATCTTGTTTTTAGTAAGATTGTATCCGGTGAAGGGTACAGTTGTGGTAGGATTAGAGAAGGAGGAGTTGTTTGTTGGGGGCCAAACTCAGCAAGCTTGGGCGTTTCAAGGGTGTTAGAGAATTACAGAGTTTTAGCTTCAGGGAGAGGTTCTCTGTGTGGGATTTTGGAAGAGTCTAGTGAGGTAAAATGCTGGGGCATCAGTAATGATTCATTCTCAAGCCCTCCACTTGGGACCAAATTTGTGTCTTTAACTGCTGGTTCTAACCATTTTTGTGGAATTAGGGAAGATAATCATGCTGTTGAGTGTTGGGGGAGCTTTAATTTGTCATCTGGTCCAAAGGGTGGTTCTGGGTTTACAGCAATTGCTTCTACTGATTTCACTACATGTGGAATCAGGGAAAATGATTTGGTTATTGATTGCTGGTTTGCCAATGGGACTTCGCCGTCCGAGTATAATCCTCCATTGGAGTTGTGCAGTCCGGGGCTATGTGGTCCTGGCTCTTGTAGTGAGGGAGAGTTTGCTTTCAGTGCAAGCATTCTAAATGAACCGGATTTGACAAGCTTGTGTGTTAGGAAGGATTTGAAGATTTGTTTTCCTTGTGGATCAAATTGCTCTGAAGGTTTTTTCTTGTCCAGTCCGTGTACTGGTAATGCTGATAGAGTATGCACGGTTTGCTCTCTTTGCCAGAACAGTTCTTGTTGGGATGTTTGTGGGATGCATTCATCTGCGCAGAAGCAATGGAACCATTGGCGTAGATTAGTAATCATAATCGGATCTTCTGTGTTGGGTTTCTTATTGATATTACTCAGTTGTTGTGTTCTTTCACGTTTGACTGTTACTCGCAAAGAAGAAGGATCAAAGAAACAGTTTAAATCTTGCATAGGAAAACCTGAGTTGGAAATTGACAGTGCTTCTGATTCATACCAGCTTCCATCAATGGCTTCTTGTCCTGGTATGGCTCAAGTATTCCGACTCTCAGAGTTAAAAGATGCCACCAATGGATTCAAAGAGTTCAATGAGCTTGGCAGGGGAAGCTACGGTTTTGTTTATAAAGCTGTCCTAGCTGATGGGAGGCAAGTGGCAGTCAAGAGGGCTAATGCTGCCACAATAATCCACACTAACAGTAGGGATTTTGAAATGGAATTGGAAGTTCTATGCAACATTAGGCATTGTAATATTGTGAACTTGTTAGGCTACTGCTCAGAGATGGGAGAGAGGCTACTTGTTTATGAGTATATGCCCCATGGCACGCTTCAAGATCACCTCCATAGTGGGCTTTCTCCTTTGAATTGGAGCCTTAGGTTGAAGATTTCAATGCAGGCTGCAAAGGGGCTTGAGTACCTTCACAAGGAGGCTGAGCCTCCAATTGTCCATCGGAATGTCAAGACTTCAAACATTCTTCTAGATTCTGAATGGGGAGCACGAATTGCAGATTTTGGGCTTCTCACTGCAAATGAGAAGGATCTTGGTGGGGACATGAAAACTGATGTTTACAATTTTGGAATTGTACTTCTAGAGATTCTTAGTGGAAGAAAAGCATATGATAGTGATTATACACCTCCAAGTATAGTTGACTGGGCAGTGCCATTAATTAAACAGGGTAAGGCTGCTGCCATAATTGATCGATATGTGGCTCTTCCAAGAAATTTTGAACCCTTACTTAAACTTGCTGATATAGCCGAATTGGCTGTCAGGGAAAATCCTAATGATCGTCCTACTATGTCAGATTTGTCGACTTGGTTGGAGCAAATTGTGAAGGATGGACTGATCTTGTAACCCTCAGGTATTACGTGGAATCAAATTTCTAAAGTGAGCAATGTTGTTTTGCAACTGTATATTTTTTTTTTTTTTTTTTGAGTTTCTTGTACATGATGTTGCTTCAAACCAACCCAGTCCCCCAACAACAAAAGAGAGAGAGAGAGAGAGAGAGAGAGCAACTTTCTTTGATCTTTGTGCTTGTATCATTTAAGAAAACATGAAGAGATTCAAGTTTTACGCCATTCAACATTTGTTATTTTTCAGGAAAGTTACTAGAATAAATTTTCCCTACTTGTTTTCTTGGAAAAGCTCTATTTACAATAGACAACTGAACTGGATAATGTCTAGAAAAATATCTTATTATGTTTTTACTTTATGTGATTAGTGTACAAAATGTATGTCAAAACTATGCTATGGTCTGTTTTCTACCTGGAAAATGCTCCAACATGCAGAAGCTATCAAATATGTATATGTAATTGATGTGATATAGATTCCTATACATACGGGAGACTTTGTCATTATTCACACTACTTTCATGACTCTTATGAGCCTAGCATCATCAGACATAGATGCATATGGTAATTTTCATGTTGAGAATGCATGATAGTCTACTTTACAGCGAGGCTGCATTACAGTTTCCAAGTAGATTCATTTTAGTTCATATTGTGTTCATTTGTATTTTCATTTGCATTTCAATAGTAATCTAATTATGTTGTTAAGAAGAGTAGCTTATTCAGTGATGAAGTTAGTTAGCTAATGAGCTAATCCCCACAGGTCCTAACATTTCAATAGAAACTATCCTTGAAAAATATCTCAAGAACTTTCAGAAAAACTGTTTCTTTTTTATTTATTTATTTTTAATAAGTTCGTATATTTTGTACATTCGTCAATGATCAAAAAACTGATCTTGTTTGGAAAAACAACATAAAAAACTTCGTTGCTGTTTTCGGTTTTAGTTTGGTAAGAAGTGGACCAAATGGTAACTGGCTTTTTTTTTGGCATTTGGTAAGACATTGGATGGCTTGTTCAGGTGTCTATAGGTGACTTCTCTCACACCTTTTTTCCCCTTCTTGAGCACAACCAGGGATGTCAAGCATGGCTGAGATATGTTGATTGTTGATATCCATTTACGATGAGATTAAAAAAAAAAAAAAAGAGGAGGAAATACAGTAAAGTACCATATGGTTTGACGTTTATTTTAAATGGACGCTGAGCTTTTTTTGTGATACTTTAGTACTTTGTGTTTATCTATGTAAAACATTTCAATGTTAATCAACTAACACCGTTTATTTTTGTTGACGTGATAAGTTTTTCATAATAAAAAATTATTTTTGTGAAACTCACAACGTACTAAAGTGTCACGAAAATAAAATGTAGGGTAGTTTACTGTACTTTTCCCAAAAAAATTTCATTATGAAAAACTTACCACGTCAGCAAAATAAACGGCGTTAGTAGATTGGCATTAAAGTGTTTAACAAAGACAAACACAAGGTATTAAAGTGTCACGAAAAAAATTTCAGTTCTTATTTAAAATAAACATCAAAACACAAGGTACTTTACTGTACTTTCCAAAAAAAAAAAAAAAGTTACATTGACAGTAACTTCATTATGCTGGATCTGATGAGTCTCAATTCAAAAATCTTGTAAATTATCAGTAGGAACTCCTGATTAGTGTATCTTTTTTGGCCCTTTTAAGTTGTTTGGTCCATTGATTTATAATTGTTCATCATGCTTTGATTTGCTTTCTTCATTGTCTTATATATTGAATCCTATTAGATTTTAAAATAATTTAGCATTGGCATGACAGGATTATAATGCTCATTTTTCTGGGGGGGAATCTAAGCCCATTTCCTAAAGCAAAGTAAGAAGATAATTTTTTTTTTCAGCAAGATTTCTATGATTATGCTGATATTTTTAAAGTTTTAAATTATAAAATTTAAAAAAAAAAAAAAAAAGAAGAAAGAAAGGAAAAAAAAAAATGAGGAAAGAAAAGGAACCATTATTATTATAATGGCCAAAAGGAAGAGCTTTATAACAGCATATGAAAGAAAGCAGCAAATGCTGAATTGTCTGAAGAGATATGAGCACTCTACATAATTTGAAGATAAAGTGGAGCCTCTGCGGCTGCATAAGTTGAAGATAAGAGAAAAAGTTAAAGAGTCAAAGCAGAGAGGATGCAAATGCCTGTTCAAACGCACAAGTGGTGCCAATTCTTCTGATTAAAGTTCAGGTTCTAAAAAAAAAAAAAAAAAAAAGCTTCCTTCAACTTTGTACTCAACTCTACTAAACCAGAATCTTAAACTAGTTGTGGTCAGCTGTATGACTCAGTTTCAATTGTAAGTGATAAAGCTGTTACTAGCTTCACAGTTCACATTATAAACACCTTTTGGATATTGTTGTTTAGCAATTTTTGAACACAAGGAATGGAAATATGGCAGCTTTTTTTCTCAACTTGACTCTGAATTATTGAAGAACCATTCTGCTCGTCAGATATTTCGTCCCATTCGAAGAACCATCCTTTTCTCTCTAACCCTCTCCCCCACCCCACCCCCCCAATCCTCGCCCTCTAATGGCAGAGTATTGCCTGTCGGTGATTTAAACGTGTCTTTTAGCTACTTGTCATCATATCTAAGGGTATGGATTGAAATGTAAGTAATGATCAAGAAAATGCTTGAACATTTTATTTTCAAGATGAGAAACATTTATATGTAATTATATATGGACCAGTTTTGGGATTAGCGATTATAATAATTAGCTGTTAGCAATTAGCAGCCTTCTAATGGCAGGGTATTTTCTTGTAAATGATTTATATGTCAGTTTTGGATTAGCAATTACATTTGTTGTTTGCAGTTAGCGGTTAACTCTTAACAAACTAGTAATTTGAAGCCTTAGAAACTTTGAGGTAAAATTTCAAGTGATTAGCTTTCAACATTTCAGGTAAAATTTTGAAATGGCAAGTGGCACCACTAGATATGAAGAATACCTGCTTTTGCTTCAATAAAACTCATTAAAGCTCTGTATATAGGCAATGAAATAGTTAATGAGGTCAAAAGACAGAGCTTTAGAGAAAGACTGTGTTCTTGGGGTTGGTCCACATGACGTATTAGAAGTTCAAGCTCAAGAAAATCAAGGTGTGCTGATATGGAGAAGGAGAATCCAAATTCATCCAAACACTTGAAGACAAAGCAGTTTCAGAAGAGGAAAAAAGGGTTTGCTTTATGATCCTGAAAAGAGGAAAAAAAGACTCTAAAAACCATATGGGTAGGGCTAAAAAATATAGCCAACCTCATGTATGTCCCTCTATCTTCCTAAAGCTTTCTTTATTACTGTTTTTAAGGTCAATCACACACTCACTCACACAACCCTACAATCTTCACTAAGTTTAGAGACAAAAAGCTTAAAAGAAAAAAGAAAGAACCTTTCAGGTAGAAATATGATTCCTTTTAGCTGTGTTTTTGCTATATGCCAAATTGCCAACTCAAAAGCTATAGCTATGGTAGAAAATATTCACTTGGAAGCTAAACTGCTTTTAGCAAGTAGAGTCCTAAATATGTATATATACATGATATATCCTCTGTATTTTACCCATACCCTTTCTTCATGAATTGTCCTTAATTTGCAATTTGAGCTAGCTTTGGTGTTTCCAAACTGCAGGCATTTTCAAGTCCTCTTTGTACTGCCAAAAACTTGTGACCACTTGGTGGCCAGCAACATCACTATCTATCCTGGTTTGAACTTTCAGTGCTACAGAATATAATGCATAGTTGATACATTATTATTATTATTATTATTATATATGTAATAATTGTTCTTTTTCTTTTCTTTATTTTGCATTTCCTATAATCCATTAAACAGTATATAATTTAACTTATTGTGTGCCTGGCTCCCTGTATGCCATCTGCAAAGCTCATCAGAAACTTGATGATCTCCGTGGATGGCGTGCGAGGAGCCATGCATGCTACAAGCTGAAATTGTTTCTATAATCATTGGAAGGATAATAATCCTCTTGAACAATTTAATCTTAGAATCTTATTATGGTGGGAACTGAGGGAAAAGATTCATGGCGGACAAAGAGTCAAACCCATAGATTTTGTATGCTTAATTAGACTAATTTCATTTTAACACCATTCCATTCAAACACTGTTTTCTTCTTTTTCCACTTTATAGGGATTAATATTAGATAACAGTGTGTGTATACCAATTTGACTTGATTGGCAAATGAGAAAGCTCAAAGGTGGAGTTTCATCTTTCTTTTTCTTTGTTTTTAGTATTATTATTTAAATTTTCCTGCTATGAAGCTTGCTTCCATATTCTGTCTTCAGCACTTATTTTTCAGGGAGATTTTCAGATTTTAACCAAAAAAATTTTATTTTCCCCTCTGTTTCATGGAAATACAGCATAAAGCATAATATGAAGAAAGCTAATTCTAAATTAACTATTTAGCTTCTGTGGAGAAGAAAAATTAAGGCAATACTGTTAAAAAAAAGCTTCCACTATATATTCTTTATTCTTGTATGATCAAATCTGCATTGAACTACAGTAATATTCAAGTCATTTTTACACAATAAAATCCTCACTATGTTAATGCCATATTCATGTAACAATATTTATTAAAACAAACAAACGAATACCTTGACCCCAGCAATTTCTTTCTGTGTTTTTTTCTCTATAATGAATTAAAAATATGTGTGCTATGTGTACTAGTTGAGCCTCTATCCGAAGAAGTGCTTTCAGATGTGTTTTTCTTCTGCAATCTAATATCTCTAAGATTGGAAACAAGTCCGGGTTGAGAAATGTTAACATCTCTTACATCAGTTTCATTATTCATGATTTTAACAGCAGTTGACATTTGTGGACGGAGCTTGACGTTTTCTTGCACACAAAGTAGGCTAACCATCAAGAACCGCACAGCTTCTTCTTCTGGGAAGTTCATATTAAGAGTAGGATCTACTACATGTACAAGTTTGTTGTTTTTGTAGGCTTCCCAAGCCTGCAAATTCACAAACAACATAAAGCCTTCATTTGCACATAAAATTAATTTTTCAATCAAGATAAATAAAAGTGATTAACATTTATACCTTTTGAACAATGTAGTGTTCACCAAGTTCTAAGTCATAATCCATTGCTGATCTCCCACTTATAATTTCCAATAGCAGTACTCCGAAACTGTAAACATCCGATTTTCGTGTCAAATGTCCGGTAATGGCGTATTCTGGAGCAAGGTATCCTCTTTTGCATTTTGTGTGATTTCAAGAAAACTCATTAGCTATAACATTTTGTTGCAAACAAAGAAAATGCAGATAAAGAGAATTAGCAGAATTCACTTACAATGTGCCTGCAACACGAGTACTAACATGAGAAGCCTCGTCTAAAAGTAATCTAGAAAGACCAAAATCAGCAACTTTGGGCATAAAATTTTGATCAAGAAGTATATTGCTTGCTTTAATATCTCTGTGCAAAATTTGTGGTTCAGCCTCCTCGTGAAGATAGGCAAGCCCACGAGCAACTCCTAAAGAAATTTCTTTCCTTGCTTCCCAGCTAAATCTCATCCTGTTTTCCTCTTTGCCTATTAATCAAGCATACATTACAACAAACAAAATTCCCAATATAAATACTCAAATCTTGCCTTTTCATATATACTATTTGGTTCATCATGCAAGAAATATTCAATCAAGAAGAGTAATCAAGATTCAAGAAATATATTACCAAGTAAGGTCTGTGCTAGACTATTGTTTTCCATATAATCATAGACCAAATATCTCTTGGCTCCATGAACACAGCATCCTTGAAGTTTAACAAGATTTTCATGTTTGATATTAGACATTGCAGCTAATTCAGATATGAATTCTCTTTCTCCACGCATCGATTCAGTTTCAACAGAAAGAACCTTCACAGCTACAATACAACCATCCCTAAGCCGGCCCTTCAAAATCAAAATAAAAACCAAAATCACACATTAACATTTGGTGAAAATACTTTATAGCAATTTACATTTTGATTGATGGGACGAGCAGACAGATGTATAGCACAAGACTAAGGTTTAAGTAAATTACCCTGTATACAGAACCAAAGGCACCTTCTCCAATCTTGTTTGAGGAAGAGAAGCCATGAGTGGCTTTTTCCAATTCTTCAAAAGAGAAAATTGTGAGGTTTTCATAGTTCTGTTCACCTGGTTTTGTTGGATTATGAAATCAACAAAAAAGCTGATCAAGAACACATATTCATATAGAAAAATCAATATAGTATATATATATAACTATGGTTTTATGAGGGTAAGGACATAACTTCACCTGTTCTAATAGTATTAATGGTGGGTTTTGAGTTAGAAGAGGAGAAGCAACTTGAGCCACAAAAAGGGAACTTCATGTTTGGAATTAGCAAAACTTTAAACTGTTTTGAAATGTTGAGATAAAATCTTGAAATGGGTCTTAATCAAAATTAAGATAGAATTGCACGTAATGAGTGATAATGAAATTTATTTAAGGGAAGAAGCATAAAACAAAGATGGGAACACACGCCATGGCAACGTAGTGACCTTCGGGTTTTGACTTGTTCAATTGAGAGCTTTGAAGTTGATGACTTGAAGCATTCCTTCATTTTCAAAATTTTTATATATGATTGATTCTTTGGAAAGTAGAGATCCAAAAATATTTTATTTATTTTGCATTTCCAAATAGAAAACCATATGTTTGAATCTATGAAAGAAAAAACAACATTAAAATAATACACACATGATCATTAAACAACAACTAAATTTGTTGTCATTCATCACAAAAAAAAAAAAAAAAAAAAATGTAATGTAATATATAAAAATTGACATATAATAATATCTTATCATCTTTAAAAATAATGTATTAATTAAAAGATTTTAATCCATTATTCAAGTCTTTAAATTAAATTTATTCGGATTCCAATTCTTGTTAATGTAAAGATTATTTAGCAAATGGGGAAAATTAGCCTTTTCTTTTTTTGGTTTGTTGAGCTAAAATATTGATTTCATACCATATGATTGAAATTTGAATTTTCAAGTTTAAAACCTTGGTCTTTATTTATTTATTTTTTTAAAATTCTCTTTTACTTAATAAAGATTTAGATAGTGGTCTAATTTTTTTTTCACTCATAATAAATTTTTTTCATTCTTTAATTCAAATTTAGATAATTTTGTTTATATTACTTAATAAAAATTTAGATATTCGTCTGGTCTTTTCATTCATAATAATTTTTTTTCATTCTTTAATTCAAATTTAGACAATTATTAATTCTTTTCGTTTGAATTACTTAATAGAAATTTAGATAATTGTATTTTTTTTCCTCATAATAAATCATTTTCGTTCTTTAATTCAAATTTAGATAGCTTTTCTTCGTTTGATCATAATAAATTTGAATGTGATAAATTTTAAATTTTCCAATAAATTTGAGTATAATGTGCTCCCAATAATTTATATAAAGTATTTTTTGATGGTGCACCTCAACAACATAATCACTTGATGATATGGACTATTGAAAGACTATTAAGAATTAACTATAGTTGTCATTTCCTACCTAATTTGTTGAAGTTTCTTTTTTTTTTTTTTAAATTGTTGAAGTTGCATTCAAGCAGCCAAAGACCTTTAAATAAAAATAAATAAATAAATGCCCATCAAAATAAATATTTAAATATTTAAATATTTTTAATAACCTAAACTTCCAACTAATCTAAGATTCTGTAATAATATTTAAAGATTTTGGTAGAAAAAAACAATACTATTAATTAAATGAGCAAAATAACCATCTTACCTTATTTAAATTACAGAATTACCCAAAACATTAATTTATTTTGTGGGTCCTGTTGAATGTGTCCTGTTTCAAACTTCAACAGTCATGTTCTTCAAGATTTCAACTTTGAGTCAGCTATTTTGAATGGATGAGTTTCTGGGTTTTTTACAATTTTTTTTTATAATAATCTTGTTTAAGAAGAAGAAGAAGAAGAAGAAGAAGAAATTTGTTCAATATTGAAAGGATCAACAGCCAAGACCCCTCTCTTAGATGTCATAGAAACATTAATTAAGGATTCAAAGTTGAAGAAGTCTCCATCTTTTTGTAATGCATTAGTAATTGCCAACAAAACCTAAAAACTGGGATGCTACCTCAAAGAGAACTTTATACATAAAGCACAAACTATATATATATATATATATATATATATATATATAAACTCGGCTTGGTCTTAGAACGGATAAAGGCAAAGAGTCACGAGTTAAAAGTTCAATCGGAGTCGAATCGAAATAGGTAACGCACGTTATGTGTTCTAAACAAATATTATAATCAATTGAATTATATTCTAAAAATTTTCAGACAGAGAGTAAAGTAACGTTCGTTATATATTGTAAACGCTTTTTAAGAAAATCACCTATTTTATAGATGATCTGGACCGATCTATGAACCGATTTTTAGTTTTATCGGTTAAACTGATCAAACCAATCCAGATTTGAAAATAGATATATATATATATATACAATTTCAGTACCACCAATTGAATTGTTATATTATATCAAAAATACCGATTAAAGGTTATTAATTAATTATAATTTTAGATTTTTTTAGTAAATTTCACATGTTTTAATTATAAAAAAAAATTTAAATAATTAAAGAATATGTTATAATATTTTGTTAACATAATTTAGAATATTATCTTAAAAAAAAAAAGTTTCAACCATAATGTTAAATAGATTCTTACTGATATAAATTACAAGAACATGTTACAGACATGCTAGCTTGTTTTGTGATTCAGTATTTTCTTGAAATGTATTTGAAATGCTAGCTTTTCCTTTTCCTAAACGTTGATTTTCATATGGTGAAATTCTAGAACAATATCTTTTTATTAAAATTGTGAAAAAATATAATAAATTATATTATCCATTCATAAAGTAATTAGAGGGGGAAATAATTCAATTTTCAATTGAAGTTAGTATTAATTAGACATACTAATTTTTTAAAATAAAAAGCTGATTACCAAAAATCAGGAGGTGTACAAGGATATCCCAACTAGGTTGGCACAACTGTAGAACCCTCATTACACAATTGGCAACCAAATATTATTAAGGAAAAAAGAAAATACAAGAATCCACAATAAAATGAAATAATGAAAAAACAATCCACTAGCGGAATCGAAAATTTTATTTTCTACTATAATCCTCATAAACTAAAAGATTACAAAAATCCGAATTTGTAGACCACCATTGTGGGGTTGAAACAGATGTACCATGTACTATGATGAGCTAACTGATCTGCAACTCAGTTTCCTTCGCGATAAATATGGGAAATAAAACAATTCATATTGCTAAACTAATTCAGACATTGAAACCAATCTTGTTTGACTTGCCAAGGGACGTTTCTAGCTCGTGTCTTAAACAAATGAACAACAAAAGTAGAATCACATTCCAATCAAATTGTATGCCAGCCATTCACCCAAGCTTTATTAATTGTAAAAATTGCAACTTTTAACTCCGCAACACAAGCAAAGGAAATACTTGTGCCAAAAGCGAAAGCTCCGTGTGCGAATCCATGATAATTTCTAAAAATTCTCCCTGCACTAGAAATACTAAGAGCACCAAGAGCAGATCCATCCGTATTAATTTTCATAAAATCTGCAAGAGGAGGTTTCCATGATACACTAGTCACTTTAGGAGCTGTACATAATTTACCTTGAATGTTGATAGCTTGAAGAATTCGCAACTCGGTCAAGGTGTTATACTTGGTTCCAATGCTGAAAAAGTTACATTCTTTGATAGACTTCCATAATAGACGAAGAGCATGAAAAATGCTTGCTGGATCTTCATCAAAGATAGCATGATTTCAAGCCGGCCAGATGATCCAAAGAGCGCTGACAATAGATGAGCACCATAAAGCAACAACTTGCACACTGAATGTGTGCTCTAAGGCATGAAGGACTAAATCTTCAACTGATCCCAACAAAAAAACTTTTTTGCCAAATAAAGAGGAGATGGCATTCCAAATTTCTTTAGTGAAAGGACATGAAAGCAACAGGTGATTATGAGTTTCAGTAGCAATACCACATAAACTACATTTAGAAACAATATGAAAGCCTTTATGACAAAGCATTTCATCAGTAGGCAGGAATCCTAGAATAGCTCTCCAAACAACAAAAGATCTTGACGAGGGGAGGAACTCCTTCCAAATAAAACTACTCCATCTTCTAACAATGTGATTATCACGAAAAGATTGATACATCTTACTAACTGTAAATTTCCCATCTAGAGCTGGGGTCCACACACTAACATCAATAGATTCATAAAGAAGACGTATATTGTAATAATCTGAATTTTTATTTATTTTTAGAAATATTATTTTCATATGGAAATATAAATATTTAAATTCGATTTACTGTATTTACATTTAATGAGAATTTGAATTATCATTATTATTTTAAAATATAATATTTGATTATTTTCATATGAAAAGTAATGAAAAATTTAGTACAATTGATATTTTATGAGGTTATAAATTATAGTTTGATTTAAATGGTTTATTATTTAAAGGATTAATTAAATTAATTAAGAAAATGTTAATTTTAATTTTAATATTAAAGTTTAAGTAAATTAATTAGTAAATTGATTTATTATTTGAATTATAGATTAAAGTAATATTATATTTTTATTATATAGTTTAAAGATTATTATTATTATTATTATTATAAGTAATATTATTATTATTATTATTAAAAAAAAAGAAAAAGAACAGAATCGGGATTAGGGAGAGAGAGAGAGAACCGAAGCTAGGAAGCTCCGATTCGCCAACCTTCGATCGGCGACGAGCTGCACCGCCTGCACCAGAGGGAAGGTCGACCTCTGGCGAGTCACTGAGCACCAGAAGCGACAGGAAACGACATTTAACGGCGGCACACGCTCGGGTTGAAGACTTTCCGGTGGCAGAAGCTTTCGACGATGACTCTGGCGGCCAAATCGAGCGAGGTCAGTACCGATTGACTCCTCATGCCGAGAGCTTCATTTCTATACCTAGTACGTCGGCTGGGGATGACCGGAGAAGGAGATCGAAAAATGCTTGGCCGAACCTTTCGAGCCGTTTTTCGGCGAAACAGCGGCGAGTCTTGGCGAGTGAATGATGTTTTTGAGTTCCTAGCATGACAACGAGCAGAATGGTGTGAGCGACGCCTCCAACCGCCACCGTCGGCGGCAGCGCATCGCCGGCGAGTGAGGCACACGAGCCGCCAATGGCCTGAAAATTCCAGCGAGCAGTATTTCACGCGTACAACGTGATTCCGGAGTTAGTTCACAAGGTTTCAACTCCGGTGAGCCTAAAACGTTATGTTATTGATTTTATTGCAGTATTTTAATTGCTCGAAAATTACTATTTCGCTTGTATTTTTATGTATTCGGGTTAAATTAATAGTTTGAATGCAATATGAGAATTTTACGAATTTGTTGGATTTAATTTTATAAAAGTGTATATTATTATTATAATTGAGATTTTATAAATTATGCGAATTTAATTTGTATAAGTTTTATATTAATTTGATAAGGATTTCAATTTGGAAAATATTCCTTATATGTATGGAATGAATTTGAAGTTAAATGTGATTATGAAAAATATTTACGAATATATTGAAATTCTTAAATTCGTATAAATTGATTTTAAGGAATTATAATTAAGTATGTATATATA
>CATKHJ010227882.1:0-13022 GCA_949750685.1 Vernicia montana | reverse complement strand
TGCGGACGCCGCAGGCCATGCCTGCGGCTCCGTGCAGGCACCTGCGGCAGCCGCAGGGGCCTGCGCGGCTCCGCAGGCTGTCCCTGCGGACGCCGCAGGGGCCTGCGCGGCTCCGCTGGCATTTTCGGTTTCGACTCATTTTCAGGCTTTTCGGGTCAGTTTTTGAGGTTTTCGGGCTATTCTAAGGTCTGAAAAATTATCGGTTAGCGTCGTTGGGTCCGAAATTAATTATCGGACATTTTGGCAGTCAGTTTAGGAGAAAATTTGATCATTTTTGGAAAGGTGATGTCTGGTACAGAAAGTCTTGTCGGGGTTGGAAAAGTGATATCGGTCTGCGTTGGAGAGAAATAAATCGTTTACCTTTCGGGGGCGCTGCCCCCTTGATCCCTGCCCGCTAACCGGCTAGCGGGACCGCCGTACCGGCTCTGCGTAGCGCACGAAATTTAGCAGGTGTCAAGCTGCGGCAGCTTAAGGGTGCAAAATTGAGGGTTCACAGCTATAATGGCATTCTCAAAAGGAACTGCTATACTTCCTACCATAAAATTATTTTTTAGATCATTTGAACTTCCTTCTGATTTCACATCCTCTGTGGCTTTCCTTCTGAACTTTTTTGTTTCCTCCAAGGAAGGCAACACTTCCTTCGGGAGAATTGAGGTCTACTCCTGCTCTACCACTTGTTTCTTTGCTACAAATTCCTCATGTTGACCACCCATTTGATTCCTCCTCTCTACTGTTCAGTGCCTCTGAAATCTCCTCTTCTATGTTCTAGTTAGAGGTGCATAAAACTTCTTATGTCTCAACAAATGTCATTGATGGCTCAGCTCCATAGGATATGGAGCAACAAACCATGGTTGATTTCTTTGAAAATGTATTGGAGGCAATGGTGGAGGAAATCACGGAGGAATAGGAACTTAAACTCTGTGATGGTGCATATTCCACCGAGGTGGGTGACCTTTCTTTGTAGGCACTTTGGGAACCCACACTTTCTTACCAATCCTCTGTTGATTGTGTTCTTGTTCTTCCCTAGCAGCTTTTTCTGGAGGATCAGTTAGTAAAGATCTATTGTGGTAGCATTAATGGAAGCTATTAGAGGAAATGGGTCTACGTCAATCAACATACTTTCCTTATTCTCAAGGAACTTCAACACTTCCTTGTTAATTCCATCTTGTATTACATTTCTAAAAGCCCAGCATGAATTAGTTGAATGACTCCATAAATTGTGATATTTACAAAACTCCTTTCCTTTGATTTCTTCTTCTATAGGAATTATGTGGTCCTTTGGGAAGGTAATGAACTTTTCTTTTAGAAGGAAATTGAAGATTTCCTCCATCTTGCTTACATCAAAGATGTAGGAAGATTGAGAACTGGCTGCTTGCGGCTTCATCCATGTTTCATTAGCATTTGTAAGAGGCTTAGAGAGTAAAGGACAAATATAGGAGCTTGCACTAATCAACTCAGCAATAGATACCTCATGCACATCCTGATAATAGGTGCCCATTGTCACCTTCTTCCATTGATTCTCTTCCCTCAGCAATTCCTCATATTCAGCCACCTAGCGGCCAATTCAAAGAAATCACGAAACTCCATTCCTTGGAACTTTTTCCTTAGCTCTATATCCAGCCCACGTTGTGCCATCTTCACGTAATCTGTCTCAGGTAAGAAAATTTTGCACTAATTTCTTAGTTTTTTGAATCATGCAATGTAGGCATCAGCAGACTCCCTCCATTCCTTTGTGTAACCCGTGACAGTTCTGCAATGCATACTTCAGGTTTCATACAAAAAAATTGGGTGTGGAACTAGTACTCCATCTCATGCCAAGTGAAAATAGAGTTCCTAGGAAGTGAAGAATACCATGTGAAGGTCGTTCTTGTGAGAGAATTTGGAAACAACCTTAAACAAAAACTGTCAAAATTGTTGAAATTAGACAATTCCCCACATTATAAGGTGATGTTGGCAATATGTTCAAGTGTAGATTGGTCGTCCTCCCCAAAAAATAATGTGAAATCAAGAACTCTAAATCCTTTGGGGAACAAATTATCTCGATCAATCGTCTTTGGATTATCTCAATCAATCGCCTCTAGATAAGGCTTATAGAACTATTGGTCCCACCGGGCATGCCAAAATTATTGTTGGTTGTAATTTGGAGCCAATAAGTCTGGCCCTTGCAAATAGCAAATAAAATATATCGTGAGCATGCCAGAGAAGCGGATTCTCAAAAAATAAGACAATAAATATTAAAGCGCTTACTAATCTAATTTCTAATCTTACGACTGTGTGAAATAATAAGGGACCAAATTACTTATAGGTTCTTAGCTTCACTAATAGAAAACATATTCACTAAAATAACTAAAATTAATCATGCAAAAGAAATAAGCAGTAAATGGAAAGGACAACTGAAGGAACTAGGCACTTGTATTAATTGTGAAAATTAATAAGTTAGAATTAGCTCAGTAGGAATTTAATTACAAAAACATGAAGGAAATAAAAACTAATAAGAATTAGACAGTATTGAAAATCTTGAATTAGCTACTGTAACTTGAAGGAAATTGCAAAAATTGAAATTGATCTATTGGAATTGTGTTTGATTGATTTGCTTGATTGATTTTATGAGATTGGTTGATCGGGGTTGGTAAGTTTTCCATTCTCATATTTATAGGAGTCTTCTAATAGCTTCCCACACGTTTGGCAAAAAAAAAAAAAAAAGCTTTTCACACTCATGACAACACATTCTTTATTTGCAACTTTTCACGTTTTCTGTAGTACGTTCTTCCACTTGTACCTATTTTGAAGAAATTACTAGCAGTTTATGTCAGATTTGAGGTTTAAATTAATTAATGGTCCAAACCCAAATATTTAAGCCAATTAATTAATTTAAACTAATTAAATGACCAAGCTCAAATAAACAATTAAATTTACGGACTCAAAGTAATTACAGGCCTAAAATTAAAATTAAAGCCTATAAATTATTTTTGACGTCAACAAAATATATTAGAAATATTCTTATATGAAAATATAACAATAATTATAGGGTTCTTATATATTTAAATAAATATATATAATATAAGATATATTTATATTAAAAAAAAATCATTTTCGAAACAATTCTTCATAAAAGATAATCGATATTTTCAATTTTTTATTTCATGTCATGATTTAATTATTTTTTTTTCTATTTTCTTATATAAATAAATAAATATTTCATAATATTCAATTATCTTCAAATTAAAAAAAAAAACACAATAGAATTGATTTAATTGAAATTTAATATTTTGGTTTAGTTAATTTAATTTTTTGATTATTTCGATTAATTCGGTTAATATTTAATTTCCATTAATTCGGTTAATGAAAAATTTTCACCGAACCGACCAATTTTACAGTGGTTTTTAGTTCTTGGCCTCACTTCTCTTCCTTTTCTATAAAGCATATTTAGGGATAAAAGTAGCATCTTAATTAGTTTCTTCAGCCATTTCGAGTACAGGAATGGATGGAATCTAGCAGAAATTTTTTTTTAAAAAAATACCCTCAATTTTCTAGTGACAAGAATTAATTGAAGATGAAGATGAAGATGAAGATGCTTTTATAATAATAGAATAAATTTACTAATTCATAAACGCTTAATTTAAAATTAAAAATTAAAATTAAGGGTTCAAATGACTATAATTGATGTACCAGAACCAAATTAAGCTTTTATAAAAAATTGAAGTTTAAAATGAGGTTTGCTATTGACATACTCAATAATGGAGTGGGAGGGAAGAAAACAATAACCAAAACATTCATCCAATTATTGCAAGCACGCTTTGCCTAACTGCTGGAACAGAGCAAATTAATGAGCCAAAGATACCAGTAAGAGCATAAGCTATAGCACAAAATGGAAGAGCCTCTGGTTCCTTTGCTGACAATGCTGCTGTTCCCAATCCATGAGCACTGAAAAAAGTTAACAAGAGTATTATTTTATTATTATATAATTTTTTCTAAAAAAATAGTGTTACTTATTTCAACACATTAACATTCTTAGATAGGCCAGTAGACAACTCATCAATTTTAAGAAATGGATGATCATAATCTATTGTTTATTAAATTGATATCTTGGAAAAGCAATATATTAATATCAAGAAATTATTTTGCAATTTCTTATCTATACATGGAGAAAACAGAAAAACATAACACTAAACAAAATGACCCCAAATTAAGTAGCTCCTAACACAGCATTTTGTAGTTAATTTTTAATTTTAAATTGATTTCTTAAAATAATTTCATTTTAGTTTAGATTAATTTAGTGGAGATTATATTTTAATGAATTAATAACTTTACCTTGAATACTTTAATTAATTTTACTACTCTTAACTTTGGGGGTGTTACTTGCAAGCAAGGGTGATTCTACAATGGGGGGACAATGGGAGCACTTGCCCCCAAGAATACTTTTTAAATATACATGTATTTATTTTTTGCCCCTACTAAATAATTTGAATTTGCTCCACTAAATAATTTAAATTTGCCTCCACTAAAATATTAAAAATATTTAAAATTTTACATTTGAATTTAAAATTGCTAAATTTTATTATGTAGATGACATATATTAACTATATATCCATTCTAAATAATTTAAATTAATCTATAATTATGAAGTACCGACACATTGATTTTAGATATATGTTTCAATTATATCATATTAAACATTTCTCTAATACAGTACATGTATTATATATTAAATTTTATAAAATAATTGTATCATCATGTGTTCATTTCTCATTGTAAATATATTCAAGATCTATGTCATTTTTATGTTTATACCTTATAATAGTTTGTAACTTATTAATTAAATTAAAATTTTGTATTTAATGTTTAAGATTTAAGTAGTTATTAAATTTGACTACTTTAAATTAAATTAATATACTTTATATTGATTACAAGCTTCACATTTTAAAAAATAAAATAAAATTATCGATTAGTTTTAGTCTACACACACATATATATATACACATATATATATATGCGCGTGTGTTTATATTGCCTCCACTGACAAAAATTTATGGATTCACCCCTGCTTGCAAGGCATTATAATAAAGTTTGTTACGCACACCCAAGTGTAATCTAGAAGTAATTGCATATATAACATGACAATAGATTTAGATTCAAATTCCTCCCCAATGCTCCCAAAAATATATATATATACCAAATACTATCCATTTTCAAGATTTTTTCATCATAACATTCCTTTCCTTTATTTGAAAATTTGCAAATTGTTGATTAAATGTTAAGCAAATAAATTATTTATAAAGTTGATAAATAAAATTGAAAATTAACATGAAGGTCAAGATTTTATGTTATAATTACCCATTTTTGTGCTAAAAGTTCTGCATTAGATTCTTTTGAAAAATATTGGATCTGAAGTATCCTGAAATTTAACAGGAGTGAACGGCTACTTGTCATTCACTCGATTAATGTGCTCTCATAGATTGCATTAGTAAATTACATACCTGGAAGCAGTTGCTATTCCTCGCGCAATAGGATCACGGAACTTTAATTTATCAAGTGTTGCCTGCACAAAATTTGCTCCAATAAGACCAGTTACCACAACTACAGCCGCTGTGAGAGAAGAATTGGCACCTGCAACCAACATTTAAAACAATTCTTTTAAACATGGTATCAGTTACAGAAATTGAAATATTAACTCTGAATATCGGCATATACCTTCAAATAGTGACACTATGCTGAGAGCTAATGCCACAGTTATACATCTGGGCAGAATAGATACTGTCAAAGTTGGTTCCAACCCAACAAGACGTCCAATAATTGCAGTTGAATACAATGAGAAAAATGTTGAAACAATGACAGATGTGAAAATCTCAGCTGCGTGTCTCTTAACAAGCTGCGAAAGCATAGAGCAGAATTTACTTATCAAGACAAAATGATTTCAAGTTAGATTGTACATAACATATATAATAAATAATCTATAGACAAAATGGAGCATAGAATGCAATTTACAAAGATAAAAAAAAAAGTCTCAGGACCTTCAGCACTTATATTCTATAGTCCATACTGAATTCCATTATCAAATAAAAGGATTAGTGGACAAGGCGTACAGCATATAATTCTAATTATAAACAAAAAGAACTAGACTTCATTGGAAACTTTCCAATGTCCAATATAATATAACTCCAGATAACACAACATGTGAAAAGAAAAATCTCAAGATATTGACAGGAAACGAAGTTATTACCTTCCTCTGCTTGAACATTGAGAAAGCGAAAGAAAGAATAACAGATCCCAAAAATCCCATAAGCATATCACCAGCTCCAGGATTTGAAGACACTTTTGTAAGGTAATATCCTGTGTACATAGGAAGAAGCACAATCAAAAAGTATCAATCAATTAAATTAACGTAGTAAACTTTGAAAAAAATGTCAGGAAAGAGGGATAATTATGATCTTGGTTTTTTAATACTCATGCAGAGCACTGTTGCTGTGTGAATTCATTTGGCCAAAAGTTTTTAGATCCTAATAGTAACTACTGAAATGATATTTTTAAGTATTTGCCCCTGAAATTTATGAAATCCTTATGCCCAATAACTAGAATCAAGCAAATATACTTGTTCACCTTCAGCTTTAATTAGGACCATATGTTTACTTAGACCACGAATCATCACATCTTAACTTGCATAAAGTTTACCTGCATCCTCATAGGAGAATTATACTGATTCGTACATGATAATAACCTAGCTTGCAGAATGTATTGCTGCATTGCTATCTTATATTCAAATTTTTTATTCTTCATATTTTTTGCCACTGCTGGATGGTAAGCAACCTGAATTTATAGAACCTAAATTTCATGTGAGTTATTAGCCTTTAGTTAATTAAGAGAATTCGTCAATTTTAACAAAAAGACTAGTGGGATGTTAAAAATGTTTGGAGCCATACAATGTCTTTTGCTAAGCCAATCATGTTCTTTAAGTTAGTCTAATAATGACTGACTATCTAATTGATCCCTGGATGGTGTAGTGGGTTTTGGTTACCACAACTTCACATGAACAGCAGCAAATATAAATATAACAGAAATTATCCAAATAAGATAGAAAGTAAAACAAGAGATGACAGGGATTTAAATCATGGGCATAGTAGTGGTGTGACCATTTCAATTTGTTGCAGCCAAAGTGCAACTGCTGCAGCTTGCACTATCATGAAATGTCAACTTGCAAAGAGAGTAGATAAATATAGTGTAATGGCTGTAACTATCATAAAGGAACATTTCACTTCTGATTTTTTCAAATATTTGAGGTGAAACAGATTTTAACATAATGGTGAGGCCAAAACTTTGATAGCAATACTTTTTTAAATTATGTAATGGCTGTTCTTCAAAGCCATGACCAAAAAACAAGCATTTTGTTGTTGAAGCAGAGATTGAAGTACCTAGAACAGGATCAAGTCCAGACCGGGAAAGATATCCAAAAGCCAATGCTGCCAAATCTGCAGAAAGTGTACAACAAATAATCGGATGGAAAGCCTTTTTCACACCAGAAGGCAACCTGAAGACCAGAAGAGAGAATGAACTTTAAAAACATAGTAAGTTATAAGTTCCAGATGATAATTAAAGGAATGCAATTCCTCATTTCTAATCTTGCTAAAAATAATACTTTTTTCAACATTGACCTGCTAATGCCTTTTTACAAGAAAGAAAGAACTGAAGTTTAAGTCCTTTCCCTCCTGCCCTCTGATTACTAATACTAAAAATTGGCTATGCCCTTTCCTAAACAAAAGATGCAGATTTGATAATCTGGGAAAAATTAAAATTTTACCCAGAACCAACCATGTAGCCTAACACAGTAGATGCTAGTAGGAAAGGAAGGCATGTTCGAGCAGCTGTCCCCAGTGAAGTTGGGTACAGTAGTGCTGCAACAAATGATGCAAGGAAGATCCCACTCCAAGTCCATATTTCAACTGGAGAAAAAGGAGAGGGTTTTTTCATTGGTTCAGCATCTGTCATTTCTGTCTTCACTATTTTCCTCACAGTAATAGCTGTGAATCCTGCAACACAAAGTGAAGCCAACCAACCTCCAGCTGCAGACAATCAAAAAATAAAATATTATTGCAATGAAAACTCTTTCCCTCTGTCTCTCTCTGTGCCCACACATTGAAGAAGTGAGCTTAAACACAACCTAAATTCAACTAGAAAACAAGCAGGATAGATATCGATCTAATATTTTCATGCTTGTTTGCTTAAACAACATTAACAAGGAGTTAGGAATCCCTACAGATAGTTTTGAAGGTTATTTAAACAGCTTGACATTGAAGAATTTAATGCTTATACATATTACAGTTCCACAAGGGCAACTAAAACGGCTAGCTGATAATCCATTACATATAAGTTCCTAGGCAACAACGTTTTTTATTTTTTATTTTATTTTTCTTAATCTTAAAACATAAATTTGGATTTCAAAAGTTATTCAACATTTTTCAGTTTTGTCTCATTCCCATGATTTTATGCTGGAAAGACACTAAGAGGTAACTGAAAAGAAGATCCATACCAATAATAACAATAAGAAACACGAACCTTAAACCAAAACTAATACTGAGACAGTTCTTTTCACTACTTATACAGCAGGATTCTGTTGCACACATACCTAAAAGTTTAGAAGGTTTTGCAGATTCAGTTTTCATGAAAATTGGCAACAGAGACAATAAGTTTTATTTCCACATCACTACCTTAATTTAAGAGTTTTAAAGTTGAAAAAATTATATACCTGACAGATTGCCTGAGAAATCTAGAAATTTTAGGAGATGAAAACATAAATCCTTAAAGGAATGCTTCTTGGTATGCTTTTGCAAGATTACATATGTTAGATTTTCTCATGGGTAGGCTATAGGAAAACATTTCTTTTACTTAGCTCTCTCATTAAAGGAAGTCTCTACCAACTTGAAAAACAATATATTGTATTAGATTTCCTGAATTGATTAAAGATTAATCAACTCAACTCAGCCTTAAACCCAAAATTAATTGGAGTCGGCTATATGGATTCTTTGTTTCCACTCTAAACCATTTTGAGCCACTTCTGATAATTGTAATGTCTCTAAATCATTCTGAATTCCTCTCCTCTAAGTTAGTATAGGTCTACTCCTTCCTTTCTTTCTCTCATTTATCACGATGTGCTCAACCTTCCTAACTGAAACTTTACTAGGTCTCCGCTTCACATGCCCAAACCATCTTAATCTCCATTCTCTCATCTTATACTCAATAGATTAATCAATTCAGGAAAATCTAATACAATATTAGGCCCGTGTGATTTGAACAAATAACATTAGTTGAATTAAAATTAATATATAGAATTGAAATACCTATAATGAAGCAAATCTTAAGGCCTGAAGCAGCAGGGATATCTTTAACAGAAAGCGGCAAAACAACTAATGAAGGAACATAGAACAATGGAAGCCATCTCTGTATGAACAAAAGTGCAGGCTCGAAGAAGTGGACCATGCTTGTTGCAGCAGAAGGAATTGTAGAATCAAGAATCAATAGAACTGAGAATATGCAAAACATACCAAATAGAGCACTTGGGAACTTAATAGCAGCAGCAACAAATGCCTTTTTCAATAACTTATCCATTGCAATAATTATCCCAAGCGAAACAAGTAAATGCAAGACCCCAAACACCTGAGAATGTTAAATAAATAAATAAATAAATAAATACAGATTATTAAGAATGTAAAAAAATATATATATATATTTAGTAAATACAGATTGAGAGGGTGTGGAAGAAGAGCTAGCACTGCCATCTGAGCTTGTAGAACTGGTAGAAATATTTCTTGGAGTAGAGCAAGTAGTTTCTTCAGAATCCATTCGCAAAAACAATGAAGATTTTTGGAATTTGTATAGAAAATGATTCTTTGGAAAGGTTTTGAAGCCATTGGAATTGGAAACAGTAATATTTGATGGTTTAGTTCTGAGAACGGATTGCGACGGGAGAAAGAGTCGTTTTGATAGGTATTGAGAGGTGGCTAAAGGAATAGCCATTACTGGTAATCTAAGTTTATTTTCTTTTCGTGTACGTGTGTGGATTCTTGTGTTAAGAGTTTCCGTAGAATTTGTATGGACTCCAGGAAGATGGGTTTTTCTTTTTGTTTATTGTTTATTTCTATTTTTTTAACAGTACAACACATTTTACTGTAACGGAAGGACGGTACGGAAATTTTCCTTATTCATTTTTTTTATTCGTTGGACATGGAAGAGCTAATAGACTGAAATCACTGCATAACAGTCTTTCGTGTTTTAAATTAGATTTGTTAGTAAGTGGGGTTTAAATTTTAAAAATTATCAAAATTTATTCGTAATTTTTTTTATAGATTTGAAATTTGAGATAGAATTTATCATACTTGAATATGAATACGAGACATTTTAATAAATTAAATTTCATTAATTATCAGTGACTAAATACAAATTTCAATATAAAAGGACATGATATAAAATAAACTATTTTAATAAGAGTAAATTGATTTGTATATCGCAAATATTCAACAGAATATTCAACTGCTACATAGTTAGTTTTTGAAAAATTGAGACTGTAATAGTAGAATAATGTGACAAATCACTATCTTCTTTACGAGCATCTAAAATGTAATAGAAAAAAATTTAACAAGAGAAAACATAACAAAACGTACAACAATAGAAGATAAAATAATATAAAAAAATAAAAAACAATCTAATACAAAATAATAAAATGAAAAGTATTACCTTAGCAATAATAAACACATATCCATCCATAAGCATATAGTAAAAATGGAGATGGGGAGGCGACGATAGAAGCAAGGAGGCAGAGAACGAGATCGAGCATAAGAAGCGTCAAGCGATGGTACAAGAGATGCGTAAGTAGATGACGAATGAGTGAAGCTGGTGGTGCATATGACAACAATAATAGGGATGAGATTATCCATATCAAATCTAACATAAAATATTGGAATCACCACTGATCAGAAGATAAGATCGGCGGTGATTCAATAAATAAAACTTAATGAAGAATTAGAAAGAAAAGGATAAAGAGAGACGGTTAGAGTTTTTGACATTTCAATATTTATATTTTTAAAAAAAATGAAAAGATTAATTCTACCATATATGATTGATTTATATTTAGCATCGAGAATCCTAAATTTTTCTCACCTTATATAAACTAAAAATTAAAAAATAAAAACTAATTTAAAGAGCTTGACTAAAAAAATAAAAAATTAATCCAAAGATCGAGTAGATCCATTTAAATAAATAAATATTTAGAATATTAAATATTTAAATTTTAACATTATATTTACTTTATATATTTTTCACTTAAATATAAATATAAATTTAAATAGTTCTTAATATTAAAGCATGCTTATATCCAAATAAATTTTAACACCATTCCGTTGTCATTAGGTGAGTCCCACGTAATTCAAGAAAGAAGGAATGATGATGATTTTTTTTTTTTTTTAATAGTAGTTTTAATAATAAAAACATATTTATGTTGGTTAAATGTACTTATCAATCAAATAAAAAATAAATTATTCACCCAAATTCAAAAAATTTCCATTAAAAAATTCATTTATTCATAAAATTAATGGTGGAGTGAGGGGCGATAATATTTGATACTGATAAAGATATATGTTATTTAAAGACATATTGATAGGGAATAAAATCACGAGGAAATTACAAGTTATACATAATTTTTTATTTTATTTAGTTTTTTATGCCGCGTTTTTATTTTTAATTTTTTTGCTAATTCTTTTTGTATACGCTCTCACTATTTTGTATTAACAAAAAATTGCTCTTTGAGCTTGTGAGGAATAGCAATGGTGGAGCTCAAGCTGAGAGTGTAAAAGTGTTGAATAAATCTTCTTTTTCGGCAAATCTTTTTAAAGCTTGGTCTGGTCTTCACGGCGAAGAATCTGATGGCAGTGATTATGGTGGTGGTGGTGGCTAAAGGAGCGAGAGAGAAGCATCCAGAGTGTTTTGCGGCAGCGGAGATGGATTACGAGGCTTTAAACTTTGTTCTTGAAGAAATTTCACAACAACCCATTTGATTTCTTGGTAACACAGACACATAGATGGAGAGAAACATAGCTAAAAATACATTTTTTGAAGGAAAAAAAAAGTTTCTTTTGCTAAAATAGATAAGAGAGTTTTTGGTAGTGATTATATTTTTTTTATATATATAGTAAACTAAAATAACAAAGAATGTGCAAAGAGAGAGATAGAGTTGTTTTGTTGAGCTAAATACTGTGTAGCAGAAACAATTGTTTAAACAAATAACTAATTTTGGATATTGAATTATGAGATGGATTAGATTTTTGGATGTGGGATAAGGTTTTATAGGCTCTCATGATGCCACATGACATTAGTACTTTTTTTTTTTAAACCCAAAACGTAACATTAGTACTTTATCAGTAATAATTGAGATTTTTATAGATTTTTTTTTATATTTTATTTTGAGTACAGGTGTGGTTTATTTTATTTATATATTTGGTTGATTTGATGTATATGTTTAGTTAATTTGATATACTCAGAATATATCAAAAATATACCGTTTGTTATTATTATAATCATTTTTAATTCAATATTTTTTTTACAAATTTTAAAATAATGAATCAACCAACAACTTAGTTGTCACATCCCATTTTTGGGGTATGACGGTCCTAGGGCATGAGTAAGCCTAAAGCCACCAAAAACCCTTAAAACCCATGCCTGCTGTCAAATCCAATATGGTATCATGCACTAACTACAAATAACATATGCAAATTTACCCAAGATCGGAACCTAATTAACATCTATTCACTTCACATTATGAACCCAATTAATTAAATCATATCAACCATCTTTCTTATTTATCAATTAGCTTGTACATATTCCTAATCATCAAATTGAGATTTATTTTTATAAGTCATCTATCGTCATTGTACAACATATTTTCATAAAACTACATTTCCTTTACACAATTATATCATTTAAATAACTTTTGTCTTCCAATGATTACGGAGCAACTAACGAATTAAACATCCAAATTTAAC
>CATKHJ010227866.1:0-22382 GCA_949750685.1 Vernicia montana | reverse complement strand
GTTACGGCCGCAACTTTGGACGCGAAAGCAATGTCGTGGTCGCGACATCATCATCGCGGGAACGACTTATGCCCTGCAACTCCACTTTACAATTTAACTTCCATTTCACAAGGAATTCAATCCACAATCATCCATACACATAACATACACTTGAAATTCACTTACATACTTAATAAGAAGTCCATACATGAATATTCGGGGTATTACAACAAGTAGCAAATTTCTTAGGTAAATTGCTCTTTGACTGTAGACACTTGTTCATTGATTAGATGTGATTTCTTAAAATGATTTATTATTATTTTACGTGGAGTTTTTCTTGACTGTGCTTCATCTCAAAATAAAATTTGCTTTTTATTATTCTTTCTTTATATGTCAAAATAAATTGTTAGAATGTTATTTATATCATAATATTAGATGTACACGATCAATTAATTATTTTTTTCTTCAATGAATTATGAAGATACTATGGAAAATTACGTTGAAGAAAATCGTATCAACACATGTGATGCTATTGTTTACAATGAGACTAATGGGTCATAAGATACAAACCGTGTGGAAAAATATTATGGATAATTGGTTTCGCCAAAGACGAATAGTTGTAGTTCAACTAATTTGTTATATTGTGCATTTATTACTCTTGTTAGACATCCATGGAATGATTGTGGATAGGCCCATTAATAAAATTAATATTAAAAGAGATGTAATGTGGCAGAAGTTAATGACTAAACTTACGGAGAATGATTTAACTTGTCGTGATATTGTACGCATGGGTCCACATGCTTTTATCTAATTTTGCAATAAGTTACGAGCAATTAGGTTATTGAAGGGATTTAAGCGTGCTACTGTAGAAGAACAAGTAGCCACATTTCTACATGTTTTGGGCCAAAATTTTAGGAATCGAGTCGTTGCATTTTTTTTCCATCGTTCTGGTGAGACAATCAATCGTCATTTTCATAATGTTTTACGAGCTGTGATCGCACTTGAAGCTGAATTCCTCAAACAACCCAATGGAGTAGATATTTCTCCTCATATTGTTAATAATAGCCGATTTTACCCTTATTTCAAGGTAACAAGCAAATAATTTATATAAATTTCTTACAAAAAGTTTAGATTATTTTGGTGAAACCACTAATTTATTTTTACATAAACTGCAAATAAATGTGAGTGATTATAGGTGTAAATACTTTCATTTACAGAATTGTGTAGGGGCAATAGATGGAACACACATTCGTGTGAAAAGTACCAAGAGAAGTTGCCACTAGATTTCGAGGGAGAAAAGATTGGCCAACACAAAATTTATTAGCAGCATGCTCTTTTGATATGAAATTCACATATGTGTTGTCTGGTTGGGAAGGAACTGCATCTGATTTAAGAATTCTAAAAAATGCTTTGGTTAGGGAGGATAAACTTTTAATTCCTACAGGTAATAATTGTCATTTACTAGGATCATAAGCACATAAGTATGTTCTATGATATAAACTTATTGACTTATCTTTTTGATAGGAAAATTTTATCTTGTGGATGCTGGGTTCCCGCTAAGGGGTGGACTATTAACACCTTATAGAGGTGTTCAGTATCACTTGAAGGAGTACTCAAGATGTGGGCCTCAAGATGCCAAAGAATTATTTAATTATCGACATGCATCACTAAGAAATGTCATTGAGAGAACTTTTGGGGTTGTGAAGAAAAGGTTTCCAATTATAGCTAGTGGCACTGAACCACATTATTCATTTGAAACCATGATAGAAATTGCATTGGCATGTTGCATAATACACAACTTTTTGATGAGTGTGGATCCTGATGAAAATTTAATTTCTGAAGTTGATCGAGAGTTGATGGCAAATGAGGGTGATACACATGGTGTTAGTAGTGTTGTAAATGATGATGCTGATTCTAGACAAGGGGCTTTATTGAGGGACACTATAGCATCAGAAATGTGGCATGACTATCACTTGAGTTTGTAAGAAATGTTATATAGGAAATAACATGACTATGTAGTGTTGTTTTTTGTTTTTTTGTTTTTTTGTTTCCTTAAGTTGTTAGATGTATTAATTAAAACTTTTATTTTGTCATTTTCTATGTTTGTTAATTGCAATCGTGTACTTGTTATAAATTATATTTTGTATAATATATTTATTTGTTAATGTGCTCATAAATTATAAGTATATGTACACCAAACATATTTAAGATGCCAAACAAAAGAAAGGTTCCTCATCCGGGTGAACGCTCAAATTATGAGATGGAAAGTTGTAAGAAAGACAATGTGGTATGGATAGAGGATATGGATGAAGTGCTAGTCGATGCTTTATTAGAAGAAGATCATAAAGGGAATCGCATTGACAGACAATTCAATTCCTTGGCTTATGCAAATATCTTGAAGGTTCTACATAATGCATTTTGGCCTATTATTCAAAAATCAAATATCAAAAATCAAATGAAAACTTTAAAGAGAGTCTTTGCTGAGTGCAAAGATTTATTTCATGGTCTCAGCGGCTTTGCATGGAATCCCAGTACCAAGATGTTTAAGGCTACACATGATGTTTGGGCTTAATTAATTAAGGTAAAAATTATCATTACATGTTAGTTTTAGTTCTATGTTTTATTGGTTTATTTGCTTAAGTTGTTAATATATATATATATATATATATATATATATATATATATACAGGAAAAACCTGCAGCAAAGAAATGGATGCACACAAAAATCAATAATTATGATAAGCTCTATGAGCTTTTTGGTGAAGATAGAGCAACTGGTGAATATGCAAAGAGTGCAAGAGAGAAGGTTAGTCGTTGGCAAAAGGATGGAACTTCATCAATGCTTGACTTGAATGATTCATTTGATAATTTGATGATGTCGGATAGCGAGGGTATTTGGGGTAGTGAGTATCAAAACAATGAAGGTATTGACAATGTAATTAGTACTGAATATACACCTTCAAATAATTCGCAAGGAACAACATCATCTAAAGGATGTAAAAGAAAAATATCTATAATGGATATGCTTGAGAGACAATATGAAAGGTTGAATAATGGAATTGAAAAGGTGTCCAAGTTTTAGAGAGAGGAAACATGATTGCTGAAAGGTCTCTTGCAATCCTTAAGAGTGGTCGACCCCATTACTATCTAGAATAAGAGATTTTATCTGAGCTGGAGTTGATAGGTGTGCATCCGGATTTTCACATGGCAGCTTATTGTTTTTTATCAGAAAATCCATCAATAACAAGGTCATTTTTCGGTGTTCCACGAGCAAGAGGTTTGGAATGGTTGATGAAAGTTATGAGTAACAAGTAAATTATTGTTGATGCTAAATTATGAAGGAGAAAACTTGGGAGTAATGATGATATGTATGTTAACTTAAGTGGATGGTTATTAGGATACTCTATATTTATTTATGTGAACTTATGTTATTTGTGTCAATCTTAGGAAAAAAATATTAATATCTCGGATAGGTTGATGGCATGACATCCATAATTGTTAGGCAATGTATTTTTTCTACTTTAGTAGGAAATATTTTGATTTTGTAATTTTTCCTACCAACTTGTTAGTCATGCTGTAAAATATCTATGTATGTAAGATGAACTCTACTACTGGTACCTTAATGTTGCTTATTTTATGTGTATAATTTTGATGTTAAATCAACTCCATTACATGTGTTTAACAAAATTAATTGAAAATTTAATTTCAGATTTTTTTTTTTTTATAATTCACAATAAAATTGATAATAGGTTTTGCAACTTATATCTAGGTTTATAGTAATTAAATTTTAGGTATTTTAAATAATTAATAATAAAATAAATGATGTCCGATGTATAATCAGTTATTTGTTTTCATACTCTCTTGTACAGATAAAATCAATATTATAATTATACCCATACAAATATTTGTAATAGTTAATTTTTCATTTTTGTAAAAAAATTAATAATTAAACTTTTTAATTCAATTCAATAATGCATTATATTGAATATAAATATCAACAACAAATAAAATATTAACATATGAGTTGAATGAAGGACAAATTTATAATTTCACTAATTATAATTTTCTTTTTTTCCTACTTCCTATTCTTTTTTAAACAAAAAAAATATTTCTATTCCTTCTTTATTTTCCTTTCTCCCAAACAAGTAAAAGGAAAAATAATCATTTCATTTTCTCTTTAATTTTTCCTACAATTTTCCACCCCACTTTCTTTTTCTTTCCTCCCTTGATTTTGTTAACAAAGAGAGAGTTGAGCATACCAATGGTGGCCCCACAATTAAAAACTCTTAAACCTTCATAGCAAATATCCTATTAATTACCCAATATTTATTTTTAATTATTTTTTAAATACTTAAAATTATAAAAAAAATTTAAAAATTATAAAAAAAAGATAAATCAAAACTTTCTCTAACCTTTAACTTTAATATATATATATATATATATATATATATATATATATATATAATTTCACATAAACATCAAATTAATGATAGTAAAAAATTATTTTAATAAATAGTGAATTAAAATTTAATTTACATATTAAATAAAAATTGAAAGAAAATAAAAAATATTTTATTTTAATAGATAATAAATAAAAAATATTTTAAGCAATAAATAATATAAAAATAAAATAAAACTGCGAAAAGAACAGGCTAAGCCTAAATCCTAGTAATAATAATAAAATAAAAAGTAAAAACATATTGGGCTGAGAAAAAAAAAATAATAATAATAATAAATAAATAAAAAAACAGCTCCATATTGTGTGGGAGTAATGTGGACACACGCCTGAATTTCTTCTCTCTTCTCTGTTCTCTCACTCTGAGAGCTCAAACAAGAATTTCTATTAGACTCCATAATTTTCCGTTTATACAGATCTTCAATATCAAATAGAGAGAGAGAGAGACTCTCTGAAAATGGGATTAGGTTTATTAGCTTCTAGGGCCATTAAACCCTACACCACCAACCCTAGAAACCTCCTCTTCCTCCGCTCCATCGTCACCAAGCCTGAGCTTCAATCCCCTGAAGCTTCCGCCGCCGCACCTGAACCTACTCCAGATCTTCCTCCTCGAACCCCCGTTGGTGGTGCCCGGATTCATTTCCCTAACCCCGATGATGCGATCGAGGTTTTTGTTGATGGTTATCCGGTCAAAATCCCCAAAGGAATGACGGTTTTGCAAGCCTGTGAAGTCGCTGGTGTTGACATTCCTCGATTTTGTTACCATAGCCGACTCTCCATCGCTGGAAACTGTCGTATGTGCCTTGTTGAGGTCGAGAAGTCCCCCAAGCCTGTTGCTTCTTGTGCTATGCCTGCTCTTCCTGGTTAGGATTCTATTTTTATGGTTCATTTGGGATTTTGAAATTTTTTTTTTTGATAGATGACTTTGTTGAGTTTTTAATTTAGTTATTAAATGATGGGATTATAATTTTGATGTATTTGGTTATTATCATAATTTTTGCGATTCTAGTTGATGGTTTGAATCCATGGTTGATATTGTCATTTGTCTGGTTTTATTTGATGATGATACAAGTACGAAAGTCTTTTTTTTTTTTTTAATGGTTTATTTGGGGTTTTTTGTTGGGCTAATTCGGCTTCCAAATTGGGGGCTTGATGCATTTTTGCCGATGGATTTAATATTATGCTTGCAATGTCTTACATTTTTGTGCTTATTTGTTTCATAGGTTTCTTTTATGTGCATTATTTTGCTTGTTTGACTTTAATTTTACTCCTGATTTTCAAGCTGATTTGCTTTTGCTATGACTTGTATGAATATTTTCTTTGAGGCATTGCATTTTAAATATTTGATTATGATGTTTTTGGCTTAGGAATTGAAAATGTAGCATTTTAAATATTTCTGGTCGATAGCTACTCTAAACAAGAAGCTCTGTAGTTTGTAATGTATACTTTCTTTTGAGTTTGATTCCATGATCTGCACTATATGATTAGACAAGTTTCCTTTCCCTGTATAATTTTTTTTTTGTTGATTATAATGACTGAAGTTAAGCTTTTCATTTGGAACTTCCATTGCATTTTAATTTGCTTATATTATCAGCACAAACTGTCACTTCTTGTTTGATGACTCATGGCTATTTGTCCTCTGCGCCAATGCGCCATATATTTCCTTTTTTGATTTATATTTTATAATGTTGTGTTTGGGTCTTGGATGGATTTTGTTCTTTATTTGTTGTTTTATTTTTCATGGTTCTCCAATCTTTTGTATTTGATTAGATCATGATTATGCTTGATTTATTAGAGTGTTTGTATTTTTAGGGATGAAGATTAAGACAGACACGCCTGTGGCAAAGAAGGCACGGGAAGGGGTGATGGAATTTTTGCTCATGAATCATCCATTGGATTGTCCAATTTGTGATCAAGGTGGAGAGTGTGATCTTCAGGATCAGTCTATGGCATTTGGTTCTGATCGTGGCCGGTTCACTGAAATGAAGCGATCTGTAGTTGATAAGAATCTTGGTCCTTTGGTGAAGACTGTAATGACCCGGTGTATTCAGTGCACAAGGTCTGTATCGAAATTTATTTCTCATTTTCTTCATGAATCTGATCATTTTCAATTGATATATTTTTATTTGTGCATTGAGTGAAAAACTTGTAATTTCTCTCCTCTTCATTTACCAAAACCACATCATTTTCGATCCCCTAATTCTTTTTCTGCATCTTTTGAATTGTTTACTACACCATTCTTTAGTATGTACTATTAAAATGGAAGAGCTGAATTAGTTTCCTGAGCAAGAATAAAGCAGGGAATGATGATTGATAATTTCATCCCTGTATTCTGCACTTACTGTGTTATTGATCAATGTTCCATAACCATAGCCATTGCATTACTTATGTAAAGGGTTTGATTATTTGTATTTTCTTTCATTGGTATGTCTAGTTATTATTCTACTGTTCCAATGTTTTATTAAAAATAGAAAAATTAGGGATATTTACTCCTTTTTTTTTTTTTATTGATGAGGTAACTTGTGGAAATATTATGAGTTTTGGCCTTCTTTCTCATATTGGAGATTTTTTTGCCAATATGTGCTTGTGTATTGAGTTTGTCTTTGCATTTTGGATGAGTATTATAGTTTGGACATACAACTTTGTGTTGGAGTTACTTGAATTATTTTCAGCTTCATTACCTATTCAGTCCTTATTGGATTGAGATTTACCTCTGTGTAGCTGAGTTGATTATCAGTTATTTTGTTGTATGTGGTCATCTCTAGATTTATGTAGTCTGATTCTTAAAGTAGCTGCAGAAGCTAATTTGATTATTGTGATTTTCCAACTTATCCAGAAATAAATATCTGGCCAATATTTTGAAATAAAAATTTCCCCTTTTTTATCATTCTCTTGCTTCCCTTGCCCCATTTTTTGCCGTCAAGTTTTGAAGAAAATGATACTTCAATAAACTTCTCTTGGTATAGGTTTGATTTATTGAAATTTAGATATTTTCTCATTTACCTAAAATTTTGTTCTGTTTTATTTCAGGCTTTATTTTTTGACAGACAAGTTTGCTTGTATTTTCTTAGATAACATGCTTTGTGGTTGTCCTATTTAAATTTGATTTGCTTCTGATTTTTTAATTCATTAGGCAGTAGACTTTGATGTTGATTACTTTTGCTTGGGTGTTATGATGTTGATGTGGTTAAATTGGATCACATGCTTGTGCATTAATCAATCTTTGATTGCATTGTATTGCAATAATAGTGTGCTATTTGATTTGTAAGCTTGGTGGAGGTTGGAATTCTCTTTGATTTCTTTTTCTCACATGTTATGCAACTGAATTGTTTGCATTTCCTGAGAGAATGTGAATTTAGGGTGTTTCTCATGCTAGGATGTTTTCATGGGAAAACTTTAGGTGTTGACATCTATAGAAACAATGCATGTTAAGAACATTCTTTAGTCCAAACTAATAAGAAATATTTATGACTTTTGATTTGAGTAGTGTTCTTGCAACTTGGGTTTAGTCTTGTAACACACTGAAGAAGCTCACTCGTTATTTTATTTCCGATCCAACAGGTGTGTCAGGTTTGCAACAGAAGTTGCTGGGGTCCAGGATCTTGGCATGTTAGGACGTGGCAGTGGAGAAGAAATTGGGACCTACGTTGAAAAGCTTATGACAAGTGAACTTTCTGGAAATGTGATAGATATATGTCCTGTTGGAGCCCTTACCTCAAAACCTTTTGCATTTAAGGCCCGAAATTGGGAGTTGAAAGGGACAGAGAGCATTGATGTTACTGATGCGGTTGGATCCAACATTCGAATTGATAGTAGAGGTCCGGAGGTCATGCGCATTGTTCCACGGTTGAATGAGGTGTGTTTGAATAAGCTGCATTTTACATTATATTTATTATTTTTTAGATAGTTTTAGTTTTTTTTTTTTTTTGAGGCTAGATAGTTTTAGTTAAAGCATCGAATCACTACTTTCTAAATGCAGTTTGTCTTGTGCCATTAATTTTCTGTTAGAAGAAGATAGATCTACTGTTTTCTGTTCTGGGAAAAGGTTGGGGGATAAACTGGTTTTTGATGTCATATTTTTGGATAATAAATACAATTATAGTCTCTTATCAAATTCTTGTATGTGTTGTCACTCAAGACCAGCATTAGGCTTTGTTGGCTGTAGTGTTGATTAATAAAACTATCATGGGCTAGTCATAATTAATTATATCTGTTTTCTTGAGTTGGCAAGAAATCCTCAGTTGATATGACACTGTTATAAATCCACTGTTGATTTTGGTCTTCAAAGAGAAGAAAGATACTATTCAGTGGGAATTGTTGTTTAATGATTTACAGTAAAATATACTATTGAATATGTTACTTCCTGAGGCAGTGAAGCTTTTTATTTGCAGTTCCTTTGTTGCCTACAATGAAGTGCATGTTTCATTGCAAACTACTATATTAGTTTTATCATTTTCTTCACAGCTCTTAAATATGAAAGAATCTAGTTTCCTGTTCAACTAGTATTAGACTGGATTAATAGGATAAATGATAATATTTAATCATTTTATTATTATTATTATTATTATTATTATTATTATTATTTTAAGCAAATATGGTACAAGGTCACTTGTTCATCCTGTTGGATTGGTCGATTTCAGGACATAAATGAAGAATGGATATCAGACAAGACTCGGTTTTGTTATGATGGTTTGAAGAGGCAGAGGCTAAATGATCCTATGATTCGTGGAACTGATGGGCGCTTTAAGGTTGTTAGCTGGCGTGATGCCTTAGCTGTAGTTGCAGAGGTCATACATCAAGCTAAACCAGAGGAAATTGTTGGAGTTGCTGGTAAGCTGTCTGATGCTGAATCCATGATGGCACTGAAAGATTTCTTGAACAAAATGGGATCAAATAATGTATGGTGTGAAGGAAATGGCCCAAGCCCAAATGCTGATCTACGATCTGGATATATCATGAATACTAGCATTAATGGGCTTGAGAAGGCAGATGTTTTCCTTTTGGTTGGTACTCAGGTAATGTACTAACATCTAACATGTCTATGTATTTATTTTTTTGTTTCAAACGCTTGGATTATAGTTGCCTGTTCTCTAGTGCAGTTCTTATCTTTTGATATTTTTAGCTCTTAATTAGGAATATGTTCGCCGTTTGTGGGGCTTGTTATCTAGAATATTCCTTTTTTTTTTTTTTTTTGAGTTTAAGGTGCAATTGTGGAGGGCTGGTTGGTTAGTTATACATCATTTTCTATTATTCATTTTAAGCTTTGTATTGGCTACATTATCTCATTATCTCTGATGAATTGCCAGCCAAGAGTAGAAGCTGCCATGGTAAATGCTAGAATTCGCAAGACAGTTCGTGCAGCCAACGCTAAGGTTGGTTATGTTGGCCCTCCCACTGATTTCAACTATGATTGTGAGCATCTCGGCACCGGCCCTCAAACTCTTCTTGAAATAGCTCAGGGTCATCATCCCTTTTGCTCAGCAATCTTAAATGCCAAAAACCCAGCAATTATAGTTGGTGCTGGAGTCTTTGAGAGATCAGACAAAGATGCAATTTTTTCTACTGTGGAGGCCATTGCGAAAAAGGCAAATGTTGTGAGACCTGACTGGAATGGGTTCAATGTATTGCTTCTCAATGCTGCCCAAGCTGCTGCCCTTGACCTTGGACTTGTGCCAGAATCCAGTCAGAGTATCGAGTCTGCCAAGTTTGTGTATTTGATGGGTGCTGATGATGTGAACTTGGATAAGCTGCCAAATGATGCCTTTATGGTTTATCAGGGGCACCATGGGGACCGTGGTGTGTATCGTGCCAATGTCATTCTACCAGCAGCAGCATTCACTGAAAAGGAGGGAACTTATGAAAATACAGAAGGGTGTGCACAACAGACTGTGCCTGCAGTGCCAACAGTTGGTGATGCCAGGGACGACTGGAAGATAATTCGGGCTCTCTCTGAGGTAGCAGGAGTACGCTTACCCTACGATACAATTGGGGCAGTACGATCCCGGATTAGATATGTAGCCCCGAACCTCTTGTGCGTGGATGAGAGAGAGCCAGCTACTTTCGGGGCTTCATTGAAACCTGAATGCACTCAAAAGATAAGTTCGACTCCATTCAATGCTGCCATAGAGAATTTTTACATGACTGATCCAATTACAAGGGCATCAAAGATAATGGCACAATGCAGTGCACTGCTATTGAAAAAGTGATTTCTGGATTTTTGATCTTTCTAATAAAATTTAAATCTTCATTTAGCTATATGCGAGGCTTGGCCAAACTTCTGGAATGTTGGGAGTACATCCAATAAAGTTATTTAGATTTTGTTTGCTTCACTGTAACATTCCTACAAATGTAAAAGCATTTTCCCTGTAAAACTTGGAATTTCCTCATTTGTTACAATATTTTTCTCAGCTCTTAGAAAATGCTGAAGTTTGCAGCAGAAATCTGCTACTTGAACTAAGTTCATAGAAATAAAATGTCTATAGTTTTTTTTGGAGAGTTGAAATATACCTATGTAAAGTAAAAGCTCAGGATAACAAAATTCATTCGTTTAGGAATTAGGACAACCTGTTAAGAGTAAAATGATCTTATTTTAAGTTAGGTTTATGGACTGAGGGTGGGTAATGTATTTCAACTTATTGTACTATCTTAATTTTTCAAGAATTTCACTTTATTTGTATATATAAAAAGAATTTCTAATCATTTTACAATATAAGTATTTATCATTCAAATTTTTTACTATAAATATTCAAATTTTTTTTTAATCGCTTTGCACTAATCAAATGTGTATTTATGCCCCCTAATAGAGTATAGAGTAAACGTAAATCGTTTTAAATGAAATTTTAATTATTTGTTGTTTAAATAATATTTACTTTTTTAATTTTACTATTTTAGTAATTGACTTACAAAATTTAATAATAATTACTAATTTTAATATATTCTATATCATACTAAGAAAGTACCAAAAAAAAAAAAAGAATTATATATTCAATATTTATTTAATTCAATTACGATCCTATTTCAAATTACTAATTTTTTTTTTTTTTTTTTTTTTATCTATAATGGCAACTCTATTTTCGGCAAAAATAGTGTTCGAAAACTATTACTTGAAGAAAAATAGCCTCTCGGTCGAAGAATGAAGAAAAATAGCATTAGAGTTGATGGTGGATTTGGTAGGTTAAAACAGAGAAATAATACGCGAAATTAGGAAAGATAATAAATAGGGATAGTTTGGTGAATAAAAACTCAATCCATTTTAAATTGAATAAAAAAACTAAGTTAACAGATAAAATAAATGTCATTTTAAATTGGGGGATTTAAAATTATGAAATTTAAAATTTTCTTTAATTGACAAAATTCATTAATCTAAGTTTAATCGTTAAATAAAGATAAAAATCTTATTTGACTATGAATTTAAAATACATGTAAAATGATGTTTCAAATCCTTCTCAAATGATTTTTCAACCATGTAATTTTCATTGATTAATCTAATCAAATAAAAGAATAACCTTACTTTCATTGAAGCAATTTAGACAAATAATATCCAAAAAAAAATTGGTTCAATCCATAAATTGCAAAAACAGAAAACGAATAGTGAACTTCAAACTGATAAAAAACAATAAATACTGCATATTAATACCAATTCTTACATCTGCAATCAATCCAAGGGAAGTGTGCATTATCAATAAACTATAGGCTAGCTGATAGTCAAATCTCAAGGAAACATCTCAATGATAAAAGTTCGAAACCTCTAAATAGGTCTCAGATTTGTATCCCACCGAGTGGGAACAAAATAGAGAGTACTCATCCATTGTATGGATCAAAAAACTAATACATAGACATGATTACTAGACCTGGCTTGACCGTCAGGGTCCGAAGGAGATGTAATTGCTCGTACTTTTCTTTTTTTGTCGAGATTGCTGTGCACAAGCAAATAGACAGGTCTAGCTACTGAGTGAAGCATATTCTCAGTTTATGAAACCATAGGGCCAAAACTACTTGCATTGATTTTATCACCCCATTGCAGTAAACATGCAGATAACCAACCATTCATGTAAATAAATGAACATGCAGAAAGGCCAGTTTCGATTGAGCAGCTAATTGAAGTTGAGCTAGCATGCATAGAAGTATAAAAACAGCAAGAAAAGAGAGAGACGATAATTTTTTGCACAACAGCAATCTCCTAAATATTTTAGTAGTAAGGTGCTCTGTATCCTCCACTAAAATCCTCTCACTGATTCAGTAATTTGGCAGAAGCAGCTCCAATATACAACATGCGCAACGCGTTTTTTTACAACCGCCATAATGCTTGTTCAAAAATTTGCATAAAAGAAAAAACAAAAACTAACCATGTTTGGTCCCTTCTCTACTCCATTATGCCAGGACCTGAGTTTTCCACATCAACATCTCCCAACCCTGTATCTTCTTCTTCTTCGCTATCTTCATCCCCACTAACCTCCTCATTGTCATTTCGTAGCTTAGCCATGTGCTCAGCAAGCAATTTATCATCTCGTTCACTCACCTAAATCAATGCACAAAGTTAGACAAACAACAAAAGGAAATTACAGGTAGTTCTCTGTTTTCCATTTTCCATGAAAACTGTTGTTTTCATTTTGTGGAAAACTTAGAAAACATGTTCATTTCTTAAAAAAAAAAAAAAGTTAAATTGAAAACAAGTATTATCTTTCTATTATTTTTTTTTGTGATCAATTTCATTAGACATTTTCTTTAAGTGAAAATCATTATAACTTGAAGGCCACAATAAAAGGTATTAGCAAAAAGAATTAAAAAGAAAATGGTTAAGTGGAGACGTGGCTAATAAAAAATGAAAATGAAAATAAAAAATAAATAAAAATTAAGATTAGAAGGGAAAATGGTAAACAGTACATATTAATCGTTAAGGAAAGCCATGAATAGCAGAAACATGGTTAAGGAAAATAAAAAATAAAAAAGCTATCAGACATACGTATTGAGACAAAGAACCCACTCTACTAAAGCAAAACAAGAAAAGAGAATTAGGAAAGCCAAAATCAAATACAGGAAAAGTGCTCATGCTGGGAATCAAACCCAAGGAAATTTGGTTTTTCAATTTTCTATTTGGAAAAATATAACATTTGAACACAAAACTGTCTTCAATTTTCCTAGAAAGAAATTTTCCAGAAAACTAGATAGTACAAACCATACATATTTGTAATGCACCCCACACACACAGGCATTTTTTTTGTGTGTGAAAATGAATCCAAAGTTCCTCAAGGTATTTAAAACCAATGGAAATTCAATGCGGAAAGGAGAATCGACACTCACTGCTCTTGGTGGCTCCTTCACAGCAAGCTTCCCCTTCTGCTGCTCTATTGCTTCAGTGCAAGCAGCAATTGCCTTACTCAGAACTGATATACCTTGCTCCTACATAAAAGATGGCAACAATAACACTTCATTAGCAACATTGCCAAGGCATAACCCTCGTGGCAACATTGGAAGGTAAAAACGGATAGCTGACAACTTCATTGCTTTTAATTTAGTAAACAATCACAGGTTAAGCATCAAAACAGAAACATGCAAGACAAATCAGGCTTATCATCAAGAAGCAGTGGCCCAGTTCACATTTGCCTTTAAACAATACGTTAAATATATTACAATTAACACAAAATAGAAGAGTTTCAGGCACACAACATCAGGCTTATTAAACTGGCTAGTGCTAAGCAGCATAAATAAATATAGCACAAAGGACTTGTAACTAAGCAACCACTATCTCATAACCAAATCAAATTCAGAAACAGATTTAACTACCATGAACTTTGTTCGACAAAGTAGCATATGCAATACAAAGAAATCAAATGAGTGTCTTTAAAGGTCTGCCTAAATGTATTCTGCCATTCAGCAGATGTTATGAGGAAAAGAAAGTAAAAAAAACAAATGGCAGAATACAGGGAGCAGAATCAAAATAATTTAATATGTGGTGACTGCAAAAGAGATACAAATTAATCAATGCTCAGAGTAAACAGAAAATGCTATGCAGAACAAAATGAAATACTGCCAGCTAGACATTGTGGGTTTCAGGAGGTGATATTTAATTGCCAGAGCATTTTCTGGTACTCCACTCATTACTCATTGAAGTAAGGAAGTAGAAAGTATGAATAACAAATAGTGAAGAATTAATATAATTTCCAATTTCTCGAGCATGTGTTGCTAAAGGATTGTACACTTCACTGAATCTCTTCCTGTGTTACTCAATTGAACCAAACATTTAATGACCAAGCATGGCCAAATGATAAAAGCTCAACATTTTTATGAACACAAGGCTTTATATTTTTCTATAGGCACAAATCTAACCTTGTCTAGAGTCTGTGTGGTAAGAACATAAAGTGGAGGAGCAACCAATTTAATTTTCACAGGACAGTCTTTATTGCCTGCAGCCTCAGCTTTCCGCATTGCATCCTGTGAAGTGAATAAATAGAATTTTGTGAACATAATACTCCCATGCGACTAGAGAATGTATCAACAATAGACAATAATTTCACAGTCAATTGAATAAATATCAACCAAAGAAAGGGAATTAGAGATAAAAAGAGAAAAAAGAAAGAAGGAAAATGAATGTGACCTTAATGTGAAGAACACCATCAAACTGGAAGCATTTCATTTCAATATCAGCCCGAATCTTCAATGGTTGCGGGGTCATTCTTCTCCTAATATTTTTTACCAAAGCATCTTTGACTTCCTCTGACACAGCAGGCACTACCTTAGTTACCTATACAGCAAGGTAAAATTTTAAATTTAATTTCAGTGATTAAAGGAAAGTGTCAAAAAATGATTTTAGCAAGCAAATCTTACCTCTTGTCCATCAGGGCCAACTTCTTTCACTTCACGGGTGAGGGAATTCAAAACTGAATCAGGATCAGTCACAATTATTTTAAATGCCTGGACATCAAGAACAATTTTAGAAGATATAAAAATAATAATAATCATAAAAAAAAATCCAAATATGCATTGCAAATTTGCAAGTTCTCACCTCAAAAGCATGCCCATATTTCCGATACAAAGGCCAGCCAATGTAGAGGTACAGTTCCTGTGATAAGAAACTTAGTTGATTAAACATACAATACAAACAGATGTCTTTGGCATTGATTTTCAAACTATTTTTCCGAAAAAAATAGCAATTTTAATGGTATTATTTAGCTGTTCTGAAGCTTTTGTAATTAAAAGCTGTTAAATTTAAAACAAAACAAACTTTAATGAACCCTAATCATTATTTCAAAGTAGTATTTTTCTCAACAAAAGCTCAAACAGCAATGCAAAATATATACCCTAAATCAAACAACTACCATACAGACATAAACCTCCAATCAATCAAACACTAAAATTCCAAAAAAAAAAAAGAAAGGAACAAAAAATACCTCTAAATCGATGCCCATAGTCTCAGCAACATGGCGCATAATAGAGTGAACAAGCTTACTCTTATTATACCTTTCCTCACAGGCTTGAATATCCTCCTCACTAACCCTTCTCTTACTCAAATCAATGTACCCTTTCTCCTTATCGACACGGAGGACCATGACAGGTTCGATACGGCCAACCTTGATTAAGCTACTAACGCTACGAATCCGACGGCGAGAGAGCTCAGAGAACAAGATCATGCCTTCAATGTTATTGTACTCAAGAAGCGAAACGTAAGCGCCCATGTCGGCTATGTTCTTCACTTGAATCATCACAGCCATGTCCACCTCCGGATACTTGGCTTCGTACATACGGCACTCGAGGTTTGGCGAGTGAGTTCCCATCATTCGGTTGATTGATTGTTTTGTAGAACTGGAGATTTGATTTTGTTTGCAGAACTAATTAGGGTTTTTAGGTTTTAAGGAGGCCAAGGCGATGAGTGAAGAAAAAAAAGGATTATGATTTATGAGATCGATCCAGGTTTCTCTTCGACTTCCGCGTGCCACTCACGTGTTGTGTTGATTAAAATATTTTAATTTTATTATTATGGATTTTCAAAAACAAATTTAAAATAATGAGAATATTAACACTTTTCTTTTAATTTTTGACACTATTATTTTTAATTATTTAAGTGAATTATATATATATATATATATATATATATATATTAATTAATTAAAAAAATATTTTTAATATTTTTCACTTAAACTTAAATATTAAGTAGTGTAGTGTTTGATAAATTATTTAATATTTAAAATTAAAATATTCAATACTTAATCATTTTAAATTATTTAATAATATATAATATGTTTTAACAATATTAATTAAATTAAAAATAACTTACATAAAAAAATTAAAATATTAAGTTAAAACTTTTAATTTAAAATCTAAAATATATACTAAATATAATAAAAGATAAAAATTATCTAATTTGTAATAGTTCAAATATTGTAAATTGTAAAATCTTGTAAATTGTGTAAAGTTAGCTTTGTAATTAGGTTTTTTATTTTTTGTATATGTGTAGAAATGCATGGCTGAACATATGTCAAATTGCATGTATGTACAAATGTTGAAATGTATGTCAAAGTTATTTGCCATGTGTCATTTGCATATCCTCATTGGCATGCACGGCGCCACGTGTCTAATGACTCATCGAGTCCTTGTACTATAAATAAGTCGAGTCTATTTGTAACAAATAACACTTTCAACTTTCCATCAATTAAAAATCAGATTATTTTCTTACACAACTAATCTCTTATCCCCCTGCTCTCTCTAATTCATCTGGCTCTCAATAGTAAGTTTTTACTTTGTTTTATTCTAATCATTTGCATTAATCATAATATTACTTTTAAATTAATCACCACTCTATTTTAATTTCATTAATCATGATCTTCACCCTCTTAATCCCCACTCCATACACGTATTACATAATCACGGTTCGATTCCGCCACACACTGGTATCAGAGTCTAATCCTTATCAATCTATTCATAGAGCCTAACCCTTTGTCAATCCATTCGTAGACCCTAACCTCTTGTCAATTAGTCTTTATTCTTTAGAGTTAAACACTTTTATAGCGTTTAATCTTTGTAGACTGAATATTAACCTTTTAAGATAGAGATTAAGTTTATTAGTTGTCTACTAAATTTATTTTTTTGAAGTATCTTGTCTATAATTTACAACTTGTCTAGTCAAGAAACTTTTATTTTGTATTTGTTTGGATTAGCAGTTGGTTAGCCAGGAGTAGCATTGGTCAGCCAAGAAAAAGCGTTGGTTAGCTGAGAAAGGTGGTGCCGATAATTAAGCAGAAACAAAGAAAACAACAATGAATAAGTTATTGCAAAGTTTTAACAGGAAAAAAATTTATTAACACTAATAATCTTAATTTAAGTCTTAAAGATGAAATAATCAGTCAAAAAATAGATGAGTTTTCTATAGATAAATATTTTATTAGAAAAGAATTTTTAATGCCATATAATGAAGAAAAAAGAATTTGGTTTGCAAAAAATTATAATAGTCAATAAAAAGATAATATTAGATCATAGTATTATAATTATATGAATTTTAATAGAGTAAATATTCTTTTTTTTCAATGGTTTTCATATATGCTATACAAAATAATTTAGAATTTTCTTTTTCAGAATTATGTTTTAATCAAAAAACAACACAAGATTTTAATATAAAAATAGTATTACATCTATAAACTCTCATTTAAACGAATATAGTATTACATCTATAAACTCTAATTTATAATAAATAAAAGATCTTATTACTCCTATAAAGACTATTTTAAAAGAAATTAAATTAACTTTAGAAAATAAAATTATTATTAATCCTTCTATAGAAAGTAAAATTATTACTATTTCCCCTATAGAAAATAAAAATATTATTATTTCTCCTATAGAAAATAATGATGTTAACATTTCTCCTTTAGAAGATAATAAACTATCTTTAGAAAATAAAAATATTATTATACCTCATTCAGAAATAGTTAAAACCTTAGATAATTCTCCTTCTCTTAAAATTTTAGATAATTCACCTTCTTCTTTAATTAATACTATAAATACTAAAGATAATTATTCTTTTCTTGAAATTTTAGATAATTCTCCTTCTCCTTTAATTAAAACTATAGATGATAACAATTCTTTTTTCTTTACTTGTATTAATGTTTTAACAAAATAAACAAATTTTCTTTTAGAATATATAGATAAAATAGAGGATCAAGATATTAAAAAAATATATATCTTTTAAAATTAAAAGATGAAATAGTAAATACAAAACATATAAAACAAGATAATAGTTATAAATTAAAAGAAATTTTTAATAAATTTACTACAAAAATTTTAAATACTCATTGTTTACAAGATTTACAAGAAGAAATAAATATTATTAAAAAAGAAAATTTTGAATTAAAATAAGACAATACTTTAATAAAACAAGAATTATTAAAACATCAAACAAACCATAATCAAGCAAGAACTTCTAAATTAAAAGAAATAGGAACTACACATTTAAGACCCGTTCGGTATTATTTTCTATTTTTTGTTTTTCAAAAACAAAAATAAAATTTTAAAAATCAGAATTTATTATTTTTGGTTTTCTATTTTTTATTTTCAAAATATTTCTGGATAAATATGAAAGAAATAAAAAATAATATTTTTTTAAAAATATTTTCTAATACTTATTTTTTTAAAATTTGAAAAAAAAACAGAAAACAGAAAACTGCAGTGATACCAAACACCCCCTTAGGTATTTTATTAATGTTATTTCTCGTATTAATTATCATAAATGGATTATTTTAATTAATATAATCATCAATAATGATTTTTATTTAACAACTACGCATTAGTTGATTATGGTGCAGATCAAAACTATATTCAAGAAGATTTAGTACCAATTATTTATTATAAAAAAAACTTCTAAACGTTTTCATACTGCTGAAGGTAATAAATTATAAATTAACCAATTCAAAAATATGTAATGATAGATATTATTTTAAAACTTCTTTTATTCTTATTAAGAATATAACTTTTAGTATTATTTTAAGAACTCCTTTTGTTTCAACAATTTATCCTTTTTCTATTACTCAAGAAGGATTAAAAGTCAATATCTTAGGAAAACTATTTGTTTTAAAGTTATTTATCCTATACAACAAAAAAAAATTAAATACTTTACAAAATCTTTCTATTAATAAAGAAATAAATTTAATTACATAAAACAAAAACATATTTCCTATTTAAAAAATAAAATTAGTCATAAAGTATAGAACAACAATTAGAACAAAGTCATACACAAAATAAAATTAAAGATTTTCAACAATTATTAGTCAAAGATGTTTGTTCTAATATTTCTAATGCTTTTTGGTCAAGAAAAAAGCATATAGTCAAATTACCTTATATTAAAAATTTTGATGAAAAAGATATTACAACAAAAGTTAGAGCTATACGTATGAGTAAAGAATTACAAGAATATTGTTATAAATAAATTAAATATTTATTAAATAAATGATTAATTAGAAAATCTTCTTCTCCTTGGAGCTGTTCAACTTTTTATGTTCAAAATAATGCTGAAATAGAAAGAGGTGCACCAAAATTAATAATCAATTATAAACCTTTAAATAAAGGTTTACAATGGATTAGGTATCCTATACCAAACAAAAAAGATTTATTAAAACGATTATACAATGCTATTATATTTTCTAAATTTGATATGAAATCAGGTTTTTGACAAATTCAAATAGATGAACAAGATAGATATAAAACTGCTTTTAATGTACCTTTTGGCAATTACGAGTGGAATGTTATGCCATTTGGTTTAAAAAATGCCCATCTGAATTTCAAAATATTATGAATAATATTTTAAATGATTTTTAAAGTTTTAGTATTGTTTACATAGATGATGTCTTAATTTTTTCATCTAGTATAGATCAACACTTTTCTCACTTACAAAAATTTTATAATATAGTTAAACAAAATGGATTAGTAGTGTCAGCCCTAAAATGAAATTATTTCAAACAAAAGTTAGATTTTTAAGACATGATATTTTTCAAGGTCAAATTAAACCAATAGATAGATCTATAGACTTTACTGATAAATTTCCTCATGAAATTAAAGAAAAAAATCAATTACAAATATTTTTAGGTTGTTTAAATTATGTCACAAATTTTTTACCAGGAATTAGATTATTATATCAACCATTATTTCAAAGACTTAGAAAAAAATCTCATCCTTGGACATCTCAACACGCACAAATAGTTCAACAAGTTACAAGTCAAGTTAGAAAATTTCCATGTTTATCAATTCCTCATCCTGATGCATTTCTTATAGTAGAAACATTGTTGCACAAAATCTGTAAGTGCACAGATCGTAAACAAGTAATATAATGATTGAGTAGAGTTTCGATCCCACGGGGAAGGAGTTGACAATTATCAAAATTATAATTACTCTATTATTTAAAAAATTGATTTAGTTTGAGATAAAAAAGAAAATAAAAACAAATATTAAAAGATAAATTCAATATATGAAAAAGACATGGGATTTAGACTTCATCAATTGATTATCTATGACTTTTATATGTTCTCTAGATTAGTTTAATTTCATTGGAATTAATGATTATGTTTTTCTAAATTATATGATATTCTCAAGACACAACACAAGTATTTATGTTAACCTTATATCTACTCTCGTGATCACAAGTAATTAACACAAACTCATTAAGTTTTATGAAAATCTTTTAATTAATCACAAAGGAGTGTTCTTATCTCTAAGCAACACATACTCTAGGTCTAATATCTCAATGAACTAATATTATGTTTTCACTCTCGCTACTTCACATAAGATCTTTAAACATATAAATAGTGATCAATTATTTACAAGCATTAAATTCTAAGATAAAAGATGAATTCCAATAATTAAAACCAAATCAATCAAACAAATATAGTAATAGGAAAATCAAGAGATTACATCTAAATCCCAGAGAAGAAATTTAGCTACTCATAATTAAAAAGAAAGAAACAATTAAATTAACAATCAATCTAATAGAAAAGATAATAATAACTTATTATTAAATTGAAGAATAAAAGTTTAGAAATAACTATTTTTGGGATACAATCTTTGGCGAACACGAGCTCCAAAACTTCTTTTCTTGATCAAAATGAAAATAAAAAGAAATGAAACTAAGAAAATATAAATCTCTATATCTATTTGTTTATTAGATTGAATGAATGAATGATGATTTGAAGGAGATGTGGTAATGCCTATTTATAGGCAATTTCCATCTTCTTTTTCCACCATCTTGCATCATTGCTTGCATCATTATTATTATGACATCATTGCTTGCATCATTAATATCATGACATCATCGCCTGCAAACTTAAGATTTTGCTTGTCCTCAAGCAAAACTAAAAGAAAATACAAAACCTAAACTAGTCCACTTTCGTAAGAAATCATGATTGCATTTAGCATATGCAACAAGCCTTTAAACCCCTAGGTGGTCTATAGAAGACGAGTTGTAGTCTCATGAGGGCTTCCAGTGGTGATACCCATAAACACCCGTATAAATCTAAACTTCAAGTTGTTTATCTTAGAGAATAATAAGTGATCACAGTTTTGAAATCAAATAAGTATTAAATCAAATCCATATTCATTCAAAAGCTAATTCATCCTACAACAATCATACTCAAGTGTGTGTGTGAGATGACCAATATCAACGGTAAATATGATGTGCCTGTTTTAAACAAGTAAAATTCTCATAATCCTTATAATAATAATCATTTGACTTCTAATAAGAAATTAAGTATCATAAGCTCCCCTTTTGGTACGAATCTCCACTACGCTGAAAGCACCACCTGAGATCAAAAGGTCTTTAATATCAGTTATAATGGGGCAGAGGGGATAGTGATGTGGCTAAAGAATGAAAGGAATAGGATATCACAAAGGTTCCAAAGACTTCATAGAGTTAGAGACATCATAATATTTTGCAAGAAACACTTCTCAAAACCTATAGAAGCATAGGAAATGTAGG
>CATKHJ010227859.1:0-12104 GCA_949750685.1 Vernicia montana | reverse complement strand
TCCCCAAATTAAATCCATAATAAAAAATAATGAAACAAAGAAACAAAAGAAAGCACAAAAATATGTAAAGAAGGTAGAGGAGGAAGAAAGTTCATTTTAATTGGATTTGATGCTTTAGACAAGCATGCCTACGTATTCCTTTGAATGGGAATCAAAATCCACGTAGTTCGCCCTTGTTGCGAAGGGGGTTTGATTTAGTATTAGTCTTTTATCATGTTTTAGTTCATTGATTAAAGGTGGGTTGATTGATTTTAATCAAATAGAAATAGTTACCAAGTTGTTAATTAGGTCAGGTTTAATTAACAAACAAAAAGCATCAATTCAAAACAAGTTAATTAATTCAAATTCTAATTAACATGCCTTTTAATGTGATAAAAAGAAAAGGATTAAGGGTAAGGGGTTCATACATAGAAAAATGGTGAAAGCAATAAACTATGCTAGAATAAAAACAATTAAAAGAAAGGGAATAAAATAAAGGGAATAAAAGAAAAGGGAATATGCAAAGAATTCCTAAGGGGAAGAATAACAATAAAGCAATATAAAAGAAACTAAGCTAAAAAAATAAAAAGCAAACAAAACAACAAAAGAAGCAAAACAAAACTCAAAAATAAATAAAATAAATATATGAAAAAGGAAGAAAATAAATACCTTTTGAGGACGATGCTTAGGGACGTATGGACGGAGCGGACGACCGGATCGCAATTCCACCTTCTCGACTTGGCAGAACTACAGCCTTTGAAAGGCTAACAGGACGACATTTTTGGGACTCCCTCGAACTGACTTGAGGAGAGGAACCTCGAAACAACTACCCAAAAACCAAAAGAAACTTTAAACTAAAAAAGGCACTTTCTTTTCGAACCAAACCTTAAAAATTGTATGCTTTTAATCAATTAGGCTTGATTTAGCAAGTGGTGAGTGTAGAAGTGAGTTGGGAAGGGGTAGTTTATATAGCTAGTGAGGCTTGGAATAGATTTCACATTTTCCAATGTGGGAAAATGATTCTGTAGCGCAAAATTGCATAGAACCCCTCTGTAACCGCACAAGACAGACCATGACTGCACAGGTATAGTTTGGAACTGCATACAGGCTGTGCGATTCTGTACAGCCCATATACGGTTCTTGGAGTGGCCTGCGCGGTCACCCAGGCTGGCCCGAGGTCAATTCTTCTGATTTTTTGATCCTTTCTTGCCCGTTTCATCTTTCGAGACTTATTTGCATGCCCAAGGGTTTAAATAGTGCAAAATTCAAGATTCACAGCTGCCCCTTTATTTGAATTGTCTGTCTGAATTAGCAATTCTGATAAGTGTGGAAACTGGATGACGTTGGATGGATTTGAGTAAAACAAAGGTCCCAGTCTGATCTGGGAGGTCCAGTTCGATGCCTGGTCAGTTTTCAGGCATTTTTGACTTCATTTGGATGGTTTTCCATTTTTCAGGGTATTTTTTATTTTTTGGTGTTTTTGTCATAACAGGGGCATTCCATTTTTGATATGGGGTAAATGAGATTTCTAACAAAAGAGAAAAATATTGCGAATAAGCTGGAACTAACGGTGCTGAATTCTGACTTGAAACGGATCCGAAATCGAGTCCCGCGTGATCTGGCAGCATAAAGTTACTATGCAAGTGGACCCCCCTATATAAAGGAGTAACCTCTTCACTTTTTCACACTTTCTCATTTTGTTGAATTTTCACTCTCTCTCTAACTTTCTTTTTCTCTAACTTCTCTCTAGAATTTCTTTTCTCTCAAGTCTCTCCAAAATTCCTTATGGCTTCATCTAGTGGCCGTCGCACCTGGAGCTACCAGGCCCAGCAGGAGAAAATTCAGCCTGCTGATTTGCTACAAGAGCCATAGACCTATGTTGCTCGCACCTGCGCTATGGAGGTATTGATGCTTCTTTTTCTTTCCTTTTCCTGTCATACATGTTAGTTTATGCAAAACAAAATATGTATATACAATATGTGATCTAGGCAAAGCATCTCGACTGATTTTTTTTTATTTTTTATTTTTTGTAAACAATAATAAAAGGAGTGAGATTTAGAGCTAGAGGGGGTAGGTCAAACCTATCGGTTGTGGCTACCTTTTTAGAGGCACACCCCTAGGTCCAGGAGCTGATTGAGCCTTCAGGGTTGCTCGGCTTCCTATCACTGGAGTATACTCATGAGAGTAATCTCCCACTGTTGAGAGCTTTAGCAGAGAGGTGGTGGGATACCACTGATACTTTTCACTTTTCATGCAGGGAGATGACTGTGACTCCTTTGGACCTGACTATGCTGACGGGGTTGCATTTTCATCATCGACCTTTGGAGTTTTACCCTGACTGGCACTCGTTATCAGATGAGAGGCTGACAAAGCTATTAGGCTTGATGCCATTGCGTGGTCATATACATCTTTCTTGGGTCTGGCTTCGAGAGAGGATCAAGATCATGACTTTCGATATTAGTGCCTTTAGAGACGAGCAGGCGGCCCGTGTCATTATGCTGATGATTATGGGGTGTTCATTTTGTCATACTAGGAGGGATAATATTGATCTGAATGTCTTTCGCTCACTGAAGGATCTAACTGTGATTAGAGAGTATGATTGGGGAGGATCTGCACTTTTTACGATATATAGGGAAATGTCTGATTTCTCCCGAGGAGTATTTGCTGGATTGGGTGGGACCCATATCATTTGGGAGGTATGTCCTGGAACTCTTATTTTGTTCCACACACTTGCCCCCTGTTTATTCAACTTTCTGCTGTCTGATTTGGAGTATTGGGCTTATGAGTACTTTCCTTACTTATCTCCCCCTTTGAGAGATAGTACTATGGACCGTATCCCATGCAGACATATATGGAGGTCAGGGAATAGAGGTCGACATGAGCGACAGATTTTTCATGGCATCAGATCATTTTTCTCACATCTTAGAGTATCATAGGTACTGACTATTTTATACCAATATTATTACATCTTTTGCTGCTTTTCACAACTCGCTTTTTGTTTCTTATAGGTCCGATGGATGCCTTTTGGATCTAGGATGATATATCTATCACAGAGGATAGAGTCTAGCTTGACCTTATCTTCCTTTCATCTGCTATTGCGATTTTGAGCTGATCGGATGTTCTATCTTGGAGAGAGGGTCCGAGCCTAGCTGACTAGAGAGAGGGTTGTTCCTGCTGACCCTTCGGTTGAGATGAGATATGGGCCTCACATTCGAGATCCGGACATTTTGGGAGGAGGCCTTTCTATAGAGCCTATTCTGGATTGTGAGGCTGATTATGATGACTTCTGTCGTAGTAGGTTGATGTCGAGCGTACCTTTTTTGGAGAGGTGTGCTCGACCTAGACCGACAGCTGGTTCTATTCATTCCTCTCGAGGTGTGAGGAGTTCAGGTGTGGGTCCGAGTACCAATTCCAGACCTAGTAGTGCTTTTCCACAGTATCTCTAGGCAGCTGAGGACTTGGATTATGTCTCCCAAGATCGTGGGATGGTCAGATATACTATTCCTGATTCTGTGCCATTAGGATACCCTCTATTCCTGGATAATCTTGCTGAGGTATGTAAATTATGTCTTGACTACTCTCTGAAAAGGATATGTAGCCTCAACCTGATCTGTTTGCTTTCTGCTTTCTATAGGTTTCCTTGGACTGGGCCCGGCATTCCCATGAGATGATTGGTCGGCTGAGGTCAGCATTATCAGCCTCTCTTACTCTTGGGGGTTTACTTGATGATGTGGATGGATCTCCAGCATAGAGAGGAGGTAGAGGTGTGGCAGACATTAGCTTGACTTTTCCTGTTATGCACAATGTATGTTAGGATCGTGCATGGATGTATTTTGAACTTCCCATATGACATGATCATGCTATGGAATGATATATGCACCTTTTGGGATTTATGAATGATCTTTGAATGTAGAAATGCATGATATGGCTTCTTTTCTCTTTCCTGCTCTCATTTTTTCTTCGTTTCTCATCCTTATTTCACCAAAATTCATGTGACATATCATAATATGGAAAATAGGTCTGAAACCATCATAAAAGGAAGCAGAAACCACACAAGCTATGTTCAGAACCGCACAGAGGTTTGCAGAAACTGTATAGCTCATGTTCAGTTCACATCTGTGACCACACAGACTGCTTTCAGGATCGCACAGGGTCTGTGCGGTTCTGCACATTCCCTATGCGATTACAGTAGCAAAAAATCATCCTTTTCCTTCTTTTTTGTCTATAAATAGAGTCCTTTAGTGCTTTTAAACTCATTCTAGCTTCTCCTACTCTTCAAGTACTATTTCTTCTTGCTCTTTTTTCTTTTCTTTCTTATTTATTTATTTATTTATTTACTTTTTCCTCTCTTACTTTTTTTTTTCTCTCTTTCTATTATAGAGCCCTTCTTTAGCCACTCTATGCACTTATGGACCAAAAAACCTTGAACAAATGGAAAGTATTAATTTGGGGAGGTTTGGAATCAGTGCTATGCCTACCCTAAAGGGTGTGAGGATTGATTGAGATTTTTTGAGAGCTTGCTTGAGGTTTTGGGGCTAGTATGGAAGAGATGTGCCCTATTTTTGAGGAGTTTAGTGTACTCCTAGGATTTGATCCTGAGGCAAGTCTGGCTTCACCGGTTGAAAAGGTAGGCTATTTCAATTCTTTTCAGAGGCTTTTGGGATTAGATGTGGCAACCACTAGCCCTATGGTTATGGGGGATTGGGTTGATCTAACTGCTGTGATCACCGAGTTTCATGATCCCCGAGGCTTTGAGGAGGATGAATGGCAGCATCGCCGAATGCGAGCTTTGTCTTTCTGTTTGACTTTAGATTTCCTTTTCATAGGCCCTGTGGGTTGGGGAGATGTTAGGGTGACTGAGTTGGTGAGTCAAATGGAGGATGGATGCTTGATTGTTGCCATTGTTCTAGGTGAGACTATTCTTAGCTTGGATCGAGCGTATAAGAGCAATGTGCCTTGGTCAGTGAGTCTAATCATTTTATAGGTATGTTTCATGCTCTCTACCTTCCTTCTATTATTTTCTTCTTTTTTCTCATATTGCCATTTTCCAAAACATATATGGCTCAGGGATCACTTAAGAGTGGTCTCCCCTCCTACTCGACGAGACTATTCAATCTCTTGGTACAGAACCCGCAAGATAGTCATCAAGCTCAATTCTGAAAGGGAGTGGATCTTATGGCTGTTTGAATTAGGCCCAGCAGAGCTACTGTGCCTGTGTCCTTGGTACAAGATCAAGAAGTTCATGACTATGAGTTTTGGCTATAAAATGGTTTATCTATTTGGGATGCATATGGTGACCTTTTACCAAGGGACTAGGGTTATGAGACAGATGGGCCATGCACAAGGAGTGCCCCCAGATGGTGCCCTTTTCAATTCTACTCTGATTATTCCCACCGTGGCTAGGGCTGTCATGAATGGTTGGCTTCGAGGATTTCACACTGTTCTTCCATCTCACAGCTTTGACAGGTTGGAGGACTATAACTCATGGTGGTTTGCAATGACTTGGCCAGCAGAAAAGGCTAAGAGAGTAGCCTTACTTTATGAAATTGAAGATGAAGATGCCATGGAGAAGGCTGATCCAAAAGGGAAGAAGAAGATGATTTAGACTCTTTTTTAGACCTTAGACTTTAGGACTTTAGGGCTTTAGACATAGCCATGGACAATTTTCATTTCTTTTGATCTTGTGTTTAGATGGATTTTCACTCTTTAAATGAAATTTGTATAATACATCATTTATTTGCTCTAATTTTTGCCTAATGTGCCCTTTCGGGTTTTCAAATTAGCAAGCTCTTTTTTTCTTATTTATTATTGATTTTTTTCTTTTCTTGATGCAAGCAGAAAACCAAATAATATGAGAAAATGGTAATCTTATTAAAATTTGGACCGTACCCACAGTGGGTTGCCTACGTATCTCCTTACACACATTCAATTTTGACTGATTAATAAATATTTTGGAGAATCAGGTCCACGTAGTTCTAGTTACTTTATGCATGAATATTACATTCAAATGAAATAACGCTTTAGTTGATCCAGGTTGCATGGACTGGCAAACTCTATCCCATCTAGATCCATAAGAATAACTGCTCCACTTGACAAGATCTTCTTCAGTATGTAAGGCCCAGCACAATTTGGACTGAATTTTCCCCTGGGGTCATGCACTGGGGCTCTAATTTCTTTCAATACTAAATTCCCTTCTTCTAAACTCGGTCCTTGACCTTCTTGTTGAAATGCCTTAATATCTTCTACTGATAACCTTAAATCCGATACAAGGCATCCATCCTCTTCTCGTCAATGGCATTGAGTTGATCATGATAACCTTTTATCCATTATGCTTCTTCTAACTGACTTTCTCGCATGATCCTGGCTGATCTGATTTCAACCTCGATTGGCAAGATAGCTTCTATGCCATATACCAATGAATAGGAAGTTGCACTTATTGGGGTACGAATTGAAGTTTGGTATCCCCATAAGGCAAATGGTAGTTGCTGATGCCAATTTTTGTGATTATCAGTCATCTTCTGTAAAAGGGTCTTGATCATTCTATTAGCTGCTTCTGCTGCACCATTGGTTTAAGGACGATAAGGAGAATATCTGTGATGTTGAATCTTTTCTTTCTTCAATAGCTAGACCACCTCTTTTCGAAAATGCAACCCATTATCTGTAACAATCTCAAAAGGAACTCCGAACCGACAAAGGATGTTAGTTCGGATGAAGTGAGCCACTCTTTTGGAATCCAACACTTGATATGGAGCAGCTTCAACCCATTTAGAAAAGTAGTAAATTGCGACTAAGATGTATTTATGACCAGTAGAAGAATTTGGGTTTATCCTTTCGATGACATCAATATCCCAAGTTGCAAAAGGCGAAGGAGTTGTGATTGGGTTGAGAGGAATGGGAGGCTGCTTCTGAAGCTTGGCGTATATCTGGTATTTATGACATCTCTTTACAAACTTAGCACAATCTTCATTCATAGTTAACTAGAAGTACCCCAGATTCATTATCTTTCGAGCTAAAGCAATTTTGTTCATATGAGGTCCTTCTTCACCGCCATTGACCCATTTCATGATCTGCTGAGCTTCATCCTCGGCTACACACCTGAGCTGTATATTATCCCATGCTCTCTTATACAAGACATCATTATTCAGGATAAAATTGCTGACCAGCTGCCTTAAAGTTCTTCTTTCTGATTTGGTTGCCCCTTCTGGATATTCATCATTATGAAGATAGTTGAAAATATCCCAGAACCAAGGTTTCTTATCTGCCAACTGAATATTCATACACATGGTGTGGTAACCAAGCTCCTTTATCACCTCAATGACAACAAGCCTAATTATCTCTCCATCACTCATATCTAGCATTGATGCAAGTGTGGCCAAGGCATCTACGAATTGATTCTTAGCTCGGGGCAAATAATGGAATGATAATTCATAGAAATTTTATGCAAGATTTTCCAAGCGCTTATGGTTAGGAACCAAACGCTCTTCTCTTATCTTCCATTTCCCAAGAGATTGGGATACAATCAGATTTGAATCCCCATAAACCTCCAAGTAATCAATCCTCAGATTCACAGCGACTTCCAAGCTAGCTATGCAGGCTTCATACTCAGCTTCATTATTTGCCACTTTAAAAGCTAACTTGACAGCCATAGGTAAGCTTTCTCCCTTATGGGTAACCATGACAATTCTAGCACCATAACCTTTGTTGTTTGCTGCACCATTAAAAAAGAGCTTCCAAACTTCAGGTTTAAGTTCCATAATATCTTCATCAAGGAATTCTGGCTTAGACCATTCACCGTCTACAGGGGCTGCAGCTATATGATCTATTATCACACTCCCTTTTATGGCTTTCCTCTGAACATACCTCAAATCATAAACTGCTAGAACAACCATCCATCTTGCCATCTTACTATTAAGAACCGGCCTCTCCATAAGGAATTTCAAAGGGCTCTTATTAGCAAGTACATGAGTAGTGTAGGAGCTCAGGTAATGCTGAAGTTTATGACAAACCCATACCAAGGTAAGGCATAGCTTTTCAATATGGTTATATTTGAGTTCATGGGCAAGCAGACGTTTGCTTAGGTAATAGACGGCATTTTCCTTATAGGAGTCAGGGGCATTCTGAGCAAGCATTGCCCCCATAGCTTATTAGGTAACAGAGAGGTACAGGAGTAATGGCTTACCAGGTCTTGGTGGTTGTAGGACAGGAGGATTCAAGAGGTATTCTTTAATTGTCTCAAAAGCTCTCTGACAGTCTTCGTTCCACTACTTAGAAGCTCCCTTCTTCAACAGTTTGAATATAGGCCCACACACATCAGCCAACTAAGAGATAAATCGACTAATGTATTGGAGCCGTCCCAAGAAACCTCTAATCTCCTTTTCTGTCTTCGGAGGTGGCATTTCTAGAATTGCTTTTGATTTGGCTGGATCGACCTCAATCCCCTTTTACTGACCATATACCCAAGGAAAACCCCTGATGATGCGCCAAAGAGGCACTTTGCAGGATTCAGCTTCAGGTTATATTGGCAAAGTCTAAGGAAGAATCGCCTCAATGCTTTTAAGTGTTCTTCAGCTATTGCAGATTTAATTACCATATCATCCATATACACTTCAACATCTTTGTGGATCATGTCATGAAAAATGGTAGTGGCCATCCTCTGATAAGTTGCCCCAGCATTCTTCAACCCAAATGGCATTATCCTGTAGCAATATGTACCCCATTCGGTTACAAAAGTGGTCTTTTCCTTGTCTGGTGGATGAGCTTGGATTTGGTTATAATCAGCATACAGGTCAGTCAAAGAGACTACTTCAGAACCTGTCATGTGGTCAACCAATAAATCAATGTATGGTAGTGGAAAATCATCTTTTGGACAAGCTTTGTTTAGGTCTCGATAGTCAACACACATTCGTACTTTACCATCCTTTTTTGGAACTGGAACAATATTGGCTAGACATAAGGGGTATATGATCGGCTCTATAAACCCATTGTCTAGCTATTTGGTGATCTCTTTCTTGATTGGCAAAGACCATTCTGTCTTCAGTCTTCGCAACTTTTGTTTGATAGGATTCACATGTTCATAAATGGGAATCTTGTGAACTGCTATACTTGGATCTATCCCAGTCATATCCTTAGGTGCCCATGCAAAATAATTAACAAACTCTCAGATCATCTCGACAGAGTCATCCCTGTTATGACATGAAAATACAATGAATGTAGTTTTGGGATTTTCATTGGTGCCAATATTAATTGGTTCTTTACTTGCATCATTTTTTATTTCATTTATTTCTTTTTCTTATATATTATTCAAATTAGATTCAAGAGATGAAAAAAAAAAAAAACAAGAGACACAGGATCATAAGAGGAAAATTCAAAATTCTTATTACGGATGAAAAGACCGTTGTCTATAGTTACATCAAAATTCAAAGAATGACTAGGATAACTATTTACAGACTTAAAGGAAGAAAATGAAGAAAAAGACTCAAGAGACTCTGGATCAAACTCTGATTCTAACAAGGATTCTGGAGGAAGGGGTCTTCGTCGGGTTTAAGACTTCTTTTTACCTTTTTGGCTGGAGGTGGGCCAGGTTGTAACTGTGGTTGATTGACTTGAGAAATAGGTGTTTGATAGACTCTGTCACTTCAGGTTTTGACATCAATCTCTTCAACCAATTTGCTCAGGTCTAGTATATGGCTAAAATCAGAAGTTGATCGAATCAAGGAGATAGGATCAGCTTCAAGGTGGGAAGTGGTGATGAAGTTGACTTGGTGGTTAGGGAGTGGATTGGTGGAAATATTAGGCTTGGTCGTTGGTGGGATGATATCACCACTATCAATCAGGTCTTGAATTCTATGTTTCAGAGCCTTGCATGCATCAGTTTTGTGCCCGGCTCCTTGGTGATATTCACAGTATTCATTGGGATTGTAGCTTTTGGGTAGTGGATTGGGAGGTGCTCTGGGTTCAAGAGGTTTCACCATCTTTGCCTCCAATGCTTTCTTAAAGACTACAACCAGTAGGACCTCAAGATCAGTGAAGCTTCTCCTTTCTAGTTTCAAAGGCTGTTGGTGAGAAATGGCTGATACCTCCCCCCCTTTCTGATTTGTTGATGAGGTAACATTAGACTAATAAGGAGTATTATTCTTGTATCTGGAAGTAGAAGACTCCTCTTTGATGTGACCAGTTTGGATCAAATCCTTTATTTTGGAAGCAGTGGAAATGAGAGCCTTGAAGTCTGGAAGGTATTGGGTGAGGAGGTATTTTGGTAAACAGGGAGGAGATTTTTGACAATGATGTAAATTTGTTCTTGCTCGGTAGGGCGGTTCACCATCTGAGCAGCCTTAGTTCTCCACCTCGTAAGGAGCGTGGAGGAAGACTTTTTGGAAAACTGTTTGGTAGTTTCAAGGTCCCTTCTTGTAACATCCACTTCAATGTTATAGTGGTACTGTTTGACAAATGTATTACATATGTTATCCCAGGTCCTTTTCTGATTTTGGTCCAGGTCAAGTAACCACTTTACTACTGCTCCAGTCAAATATTGCTGAAACAATTAAGCAAGGAGCTCATTATCAACCCTAAAAGGTCTCATTGCCCCCACATACATTTTCAGGTGAGTCTTGGGGCAGGTGGTTCCATTAAACTTATCCAGATTAGGCATTTTGAATTTTGGTGATAATCTGACATTGGAAAAAAGAGCTAAGGAACTTACATCAATGACATCATCATGCCTTTTCAGGTTCTTGATAGTTTTTTCCATGGATTCAAATTTTTCCATGAGAGCCTTCAGGTTAGGGTGGGTGGAAGCTTCTTTCCCTTGGAAAGGATCCGCAAGAGAAGAAGTGGTAGAGTGGGTGATGGTGTTTGGATGAAGGAAGCATCAGCTACTGCTTTTCCTCTTCTAGTTAGGTCAATGGGTGCCTTGGAATAAGAGGCAGCATTGTGTGGGCTTGGGTCAAACCAGGGGCGGTTTGATTTAGGTTAATGGTAGTAGGTGGAGAGACATTTGGATTTAGAGTAGCATGGCCAATCATATTTCGGACCTCCTAAAGGATAAACTGGGTCCGCTCATGGAACTAGGCCTTTTGACCATCTAAGGTAAGTTTGAAGTTTCGTTCAACAGCCTCAAGTTGCCTTTCTTAGTGATTCAGAATACCAGTAATGATAGTACTGATAGGGATTGTTTCTTCTTCTTGGTTAGGCCTAATTAGGTCAGTGACTGATGGAAGGTTACCAGTCTTTTCGGCCATCTTAGATACCTTGCAAAAGCAAAAACAGAGAAGGGTAAGTGTTTGACTCACAAAATAGGGGAAGGAATCATGTTACAAGACGATTATAGACTTTTGAGTGGTGATGGATTAATCATGGGTTTGGGCTAGCCACTTTTTAGGAAAGATGGATTCTCCACTTTGTTTAAGGTCTTTGGGTCTATGCATGTATGTGTGAATGTATGAATGGAAAATCATTGTATGGATATGCAACATAGGCTTCAGTTAAGGTACATACAACCTAAAGTCCAAGTTCTAGAACCATTACATGAAAGGGTAAGGGTGGCTTGGAATAGGTTACCTGTAACACTGGAGCAGCGATATACCTAACGACATATGAGTCAAAGAGCCTCACGTGGGTCCAACAGTACGTGCATACTCGTAAACGTCATGGGGTGGATGATTTCACTATCGGCAAGCAGACCTAAGGAAGGTTGCCCACTCAATGTTACTTTCTATCCATTGTTTTCCTAAAGAACTAGGTTAGGAGGCAAGGAGCCTATGCAAGTGATGCATGAAAGCCATTTATGTATTAAAAGTGCCAAACTTTTATTTTAAACCAATTATTAGTCCACTTGTCTTTTATTAAAAAGAATTTACTCCCCAGTGGAGTCGCCAACTATAAGGCCTCGCCCAAGCACCGGTCCGATCCGCTAGACGGGATCGAAATGCTCATTTGGGTTTGTACTCACAATGGAATCCTTGGGTTCAGATTGGTTGATTTTGAAAATTGATTTGGGAGTCACCACCTTAATTTTATTTTATTTGGGAAAATATAAGGTAAAAACCCATTTGACTCCAATTATTACCCAATAGAAAAATGCACTAGTTCTCGATTACTAAAGAGGATTCGGGGACTAGGTTTTTGGT
>CATKHJ010227792.1:0-20588 GCA_949750685.1 Vernicia montana | reverse complement strand
ATTAATAAATATAAAACGCACACAAAATGTGACCTAAAACTAGTTAATATAATTAAATCTTAATATAAACTATATTTTAAGTTAATTCTTTATTTATTTTTTTAATTATATGAAAAGTGAAAATTTTAAAATAGAGAGAGATAACGAAAGAAAGGGCACAATAATCCAATTTTGTAACATCGAAATTATTTTTATACCTTTAAAAACATAAAGGTATGATGTGCTTCATAGAGTAAATAGTATGGTCAAATTTGCACTTTTTTCCATCTTTTAATTTTTTTTTCTTTTCTTTCTTTCCATGTGAGGGTGAATAAAGGGTAAATCTGGTATAATAAAATATCTACAAGATGAAAGGTAAAATAGTCCAATTCAATAATAAATTTAATAAGATGAGTGTCAAAAACATTTTTTGAAGTGATAATATTACCTCTAAACAAAATATATAATTTATGAATTATATTGCCAAACATAACAATACACAAGTTATGCTTAGGGGAGGGATTGTTATTGGTTCTTGCAGTACAAATTTATTTGGTTTGGTCTAACTGTAACTCTGTTTTTTTTGGATGTTTTTCTCCTTCCCACGGCCATCGGCGACAATGGCAAAGCCAATAGAGGGTTCTGGAAAGGAGCAAGCCGAGCAGGATATATATGGAAATTTCACAACTTCTATAAGCCTTTGGGCTATAGTATCACCAGACTCAGTTTTTGGTGTCTATTTATTGGACTTGAAGTTCATTGTAAAAATTTTCATATTAGGTACTATTGTTTTGGACTATAAGTCTATGTCTTTGTTTCCTAACAGGTTTTTTTGAGATCTGTAACTCTAATTTGTACTGATTTAGATTTTATGCCATTTTAATGAGAATTATTTACTTGGCAAAAAAAAAAAAAAAAATGTTATGCTTAGAGGTGGCCACATTATCAAATTAATTGCAATATTTCTTATTTCAAATTAAAAATAATTATAAACAAACCTATTATCCTATAATTTTACGAAGCAAATCATTAAGGATTAACCAAGAACATTTCGTCTAAAATCAGTTTTTTTTGTGAAAATGCTATTTATTCTACTTATTTTTATTGCTTTAATCATCTACTTGATTTTATTTTGAGATTAAAATCTCCTTATATTTATGCAAACATTCATCTAAATCATTAAATTCAAAGCAGACTATTGATACTTAATTATTTAATAAATAGCATTCCTTAAAAAATTAAGATTAATTTTCAATAAATTCTCAGTTCGCTGCTGTTATATTGAATAAATGTCATTTCATATTCGTACATAATCACTAAACCAAGCACTTAAGAAATTGCGATTGTCATCTAACTGCACAAATCCCTGACCCTTTTGTTGGTGTGTGCAACTGTTACTGAACTTGGCAGAATCGATGATACAATTCCTTAAAACATGCACGTGTTTGATTCATCTTGAAATCAAAATCCAAAATCCAATAGGAAGGAATGTTTAAAATTTTAAATTTTTTTTTAAATAATTAAATATAATTTACTGATTAAATTAATAATTATATTTTTTTTTTGCCAAGTGATTAATAATTATACTTTAAAAAGAATATATCATATCATTAGAAATTAGATTTATCGTCCATGATATTTAACTAAATTAACAAAATATTCTTTTTTTTTTAAAAAAAAAATTAATTAAATAGTCTCTAAATTTTATTTTCTTCAAATCTTTTAATTCTTTCGTCTAATTTTTATATATTTTTTTCATTAAATTTATATGAAATTACTAAAATACACTTATATATATAAATATATATATAAAAATAAAAAAAAATTATAATTGAAAATTTGTATCATTAAATTGTAGTCATTTAATAAGAAAATTTTAATCATTGAATTGAATAAAAAAAATTAATATATATACTTGGACATTTTAGTCATTTCATATAAATTTAATAAAAAAATATAAAAATTAAACAAAATGACTACTTGGCAAAAAAAAAAAAAACTAAAAAATTTGACCGAAACAAAATTCAAAGATTATTTAGTCAATTTCTTAAAAAAGAAGGATCATTTCATTAATTAAGTCAAATTTTAGGAATGAAATAGTAATTTATCCCAAAAAAATTTAGAGATTTCAGATATTGCATTCCGTTCCAATTCCAAAGAGAACAAATCAAGCTCAAAGAGTGACAACTAAATGAAAAATGTAGAGCATATAATCCTTATTAATTAGAGATAAAACACCCACATTTTACCTCGTCACTGGTTGTATTTTCCTTCCTTTCCCATTTTGCTTCATTTCCCACTTCCTAACCCAACTATTAGTTCAAATTTATTAGTTGCCGGCAAATGAATCAACGAGAGTGGCAAGTGAAAACTGATATTCTATACAAAAATCAACAGCATAAAAGGAAAAAGGTAAAAGGTCCTACAGGCTCACAGTTAATTTCTTCTGACTGTTCGTAGCATGATTTCAGATGACTCGAGTAACCAGAACGGATTCCAGAACTCATCATAACTGTTACATTACATTCACCAGCATCCCCAACAAAAACACACCACCAACGTGAAGTTCAAATAATCGGTGCATGAACCTTTTTTCCACCAAGTTTTCTTTGGATTCAAATGGAGCGTAACTGCTAGAAAATCTTAGACAATGTATACTCCTGTAAACAAAATATATACAGTAAAGCCTGAAATTAACATTTTACAGGCGAATCGAAGAAAAGTTGGAAGATCACAGTTCAAGATCAAATTTTGTAAGGTTACAAGCTTTGGGGGAAATAGAGAACACCTCAACCCTCAATTTACTTGGCCATGCATGAAGGGATCCACCAAAGCAAACCTGACAGTGGCTTTATCAGATCGCTTGAATAGCAGCTCAGGAAAAGGTCGACTGGAAATATGAACAGTGAAAGATGGATGGCACAGCAAGAAGATTATACAAGTTAGCACTTGGCCTTCTTGCCACCATTAAGTACTCTGTGCAAATGGAAAGCTTCACCTTGATCTCCGTGCAATGACCTTCTCTCCAAACAGCAAACAGTAAGCTGCCTGAGTAACCTCTCAAGATACGAGCGTAAGCAGCCTTGGAAATCCTTCAGATTGGGGTTTGTTGATAAGATCATAGCATTTACTGTATCAGCCACAATCTCACGTTGTGAATCTTCAAGAAGATAGCCAACTGAAGACTCCTGTGGTTGTTCATATGCCAGCAGAGCAACACAGTCCTATAGAGAACAAGCGAAAACCAAAGATAATTTTACTTCAGTTACAGAAAAAAAAAATCTGATTCTATTTAACCTACAACCTCCACTCTATCCTCATGGAACTAGAAGATTAAATTAAGCATGAGGGCCACCAGCCTAATTTTTTAATTGTTCAACTGCCAGAAGATTATGCATCAGTAACAGAATCAGCAATTCCATAACAACCCAACAAGCAAAAGAAAATTAAGGATCCGTTTATGAGTCCATCTCTTTTTGACATGATATCAAAGTTTATGTTCACCTTTGGGACTTCACCAGTGAAACAAAATAATTTGTTTCTGAATCTAATAAAACTGAGCAAATATTTTCTGGCAGCTGGGAATCAGAGCTTTAATAATGAAAACTCACTTTTCCTCTGATGACAACCAACTCTCTCTCTCATTGAAGAGTAAAATGTACAAAATTTCTTTTTCTTTAGATCTCTTTAGCATGTTTACTAAGAAAGCCATTGAATAAAAAAATGAAAAGAGAGATTTTATTTCCATGTGTCACACCAAAAAGCAGTATTTTCCCCAAATCTAAGTAGCTGAAGCAATTGCATTCAAATTTGATCTAACAATTTCATCAAGTCTAAAATCTGGAAGAGGAAGAAAAGCTATGGAATTTTATCACCATCATTAATTTGCATTTGAACATATTAAAACAATGCCATTCTAATGCAGAGTTGGAATTTCTTGTGGCGAACATAGCACAGTAACCAATTATACTCTAAAAAGGAGGCCACAAGTTCAAATCGATACACACCCAATTATCAGAATAGATATTTGTTTAGCACAAAAGATGATAGGGTCCATTTATATTCAAGTTAAAAGTCACAAAAATCAACATGAAATTAAATACAAATCCACTTTCATTTCAAATGACCATCTATCTAAATGGACACTTTTATCATTTGAAAAATGAACTTTCCAGTACCTGAACTAAATAATCAAACCCAGGCAACTCGAAGAACTTTGCCAATTCAATCCTTCCGTATTTCACAGCCTCCTCCAGCGCTCCAACCTATACATATTACATTAAGTTGCATATGAATAACGTTGTCAAAAGATGCAACATCAACAAAAATAGCATAATTTGTGGCATAAAGACAGATTAATGGTTTGCAAAGAAAAGTACATTCCAAGGCATATGAGAACAATTAAATAATTAGTTAATAACGTTAGGAAATAATAGCAAACACATTATATATATTGAAAGGCTGCATGCAACAGCTTCCCTACATATATTATAAGGAAATATTGCAACATACAATTTTCAATAGTCCTATAGTAAAGCTTTCCGGAAAAAGAAAAAAAAAAAATACACTGTCAGTCCACTCGCGTTCCAAAAAGTATAAAACTATATACGAGCAAATTAAATAAGCAAGAACATATACCCGAACCAATTCGATAAATTTTTGACAGTGAAGCAGAAAGCAAGTGGCTGATCTTTCATCCTGCATTCAGCAAAACTGTGTCTCACAATTCAAGCAAAATCAAACATTGAAAGTAGCAGACTAGCAGACAGAATTTTGTACTTTTTGATAGGGCACTAAAAACATGTGTGAGTGTAATTACATGCAAGATTTTAAAAATTCTTAACCTCAAAAGAATTTCTCATAAGATATCGTATCCAATTGAGAGAAGAAATTAATGTTAAAAACTGAGCAAAAACCTCACAATTGAGCACAGCAAGAATCAAATAAGAGTAAAATCGCTACAGTATAACAGTAACATTTTTTTCATCATATAAATTTGTATGATGGTAAAACAGGCAAAGAAGCAAAATCTCATTAAATTGTGTTCACCTGAATAATCTGGGGATACCAATCATGAAGTTTGCTAATTGCAGCATCAATATCACCATTCTTGATTAACTTCATTGACAGAGAAACAATGTCAGCACGACCAAATCTTCCATTCAAAAAGTATGAAAAGAGAAAAGCAATAGTAGCTCAAATAAAATACTAGAAGAAACAACATAGAGCTCAGAAACAGAGCAATATGTTCAGTTGTAGCATAAAAGAATGACCATGAAGGGAGATTTGATTTATGAAGGAGATCGTTATAAAAAATAATTTAAGATACTTCAATTGTCTAATGTGTCTAAAACTGTATTCAGAAGTCTGTATCAAGGGGAAGAGAATTGAAATTATTACTGAACAATTCAAAACAAGATGGCAGATAATACTAATCTTTCCACAAAGTAGAGTAAAAAAAAATTGATACAAGGCATAATCAATTGTCATCACCTTACCATGCATCTTTCTAAGAAACTTACACTACTTGCCTTGAGCCTAAACAATATCTAATCATAAATAATAATACAGTTAACTTCTAGATACCCTCCACCCTTTTCTTAATCTTAGACATCATTTGGTTCACTTGCTACAAAGCATGTCTTTTGCTTTTGGCTATTTTGAAAGCAAACACCAAAACTCATTGTTTGGTTGAATAATAGAGAGTAGATTACTAAAAATCCCTTGAGGTTTACCATAACATACATTTTGCTCCCTTTTGTTTTGAAATTAAAAATTGTAATCCTTAAACTACCACCCAAAAAAGTGTAAGAATTTTAAGGGATTAAAATATTTTATAATAAGACAAATCTAGGAAGTGCAATAAAATTTTAAAATTTCAAAGACTAAAGAATGGTCTACTTTAAAATGGTCTATTTTAAAATGTCAAGTACTAAAGTATAATTAAAAAAATTTTCCACCAATGAAGTAAAAAGATTTTGAAAGATTAAAGTGTTCTATAATATGAGAATTCAGAGACATGCAATTAAATTTTAAAATTTCGTGGACTTTGTCTGATTTACAATGTTAGATACTAAAATTATTCAATTTAAGGATAATTATAAAATTAATGTATGAACTTTACCAAATTTTCTGAGTGTCTCAACTTTATTTTTTTATCAATCAAGTGTCTGAACATATAATTTTTTTTCATTTAAGTGCATTTGCGCAGAATTTCTCGTTGGATTATTAAAATATATAATTTCGCACCACCTCTCTACTTTTATTCATGTTTCTTAGTTTTCTTTTTTTTTTTTTTACATTTTCTTTCATTTTTGTTGAGATTTTCTTAGAAAATGAAATAAAATTAGGAAAATTTTGAGAGTTTTTAAAGAAACAAGAGATAAAAGACAATAAGAATAATTAAATAAAAAAAAGATAAGAGATAAATGGAGTAAATATTTAAGTATGGTATCATTTATTGAGTAAAATGATCAATTTTAGTTCTCCGATGAGAAATTCTGGCTAAAAACACTTGATTGATAAAAAGAATAAAGTTTAGATACTGAAATAGAAAAAATTATAACTTTTAAATACCAACAATATAATTATCCCTATAATTTATAATTTTATAGTCAAAGACTAAAGTGTAGAGCTATTAATAAACCTTAAGAGGCCAAAATAACTAATTCTAGAATAGCAGGGGCAAAAATATATATTATGTCAAACCTCAAGAGGGTTTTAATAATTTACCCAATCATAGAACATGGATTTTGAAAAGACAAAAAAAAAAATTTGCTTTTCAACCAAAAAAAAACAGCCTTTTGCCTTTTGCTTCTCATCATGTGAAACACCAGTCAATTGTTTAAGCATCACCAGCACCAGCACCACCCTAGCAATTTACTAATTGGCCGCAGTTGCTGCCACCACGTATGATATAAATAAATAAATTCATATTTTACTTCTAGAAATAGAAAAGCCAGAAGTATAAATTAATTAAACGTGCTTTTTTAAAAAATAAGAAAATTTTATAAAGTACATTCTGAGAGCAGAAGGCAAAAGTTGAGCCCAAACCATGCCTTAGCTTATCTCAAAAATACAGCATTCTCCTGAACTTTTGCAATCCAAATACATGGTGATGTGTATAAAAGAGAAGCACCTAAAAGCAAATTTAGAACACAGAAGACTAATTCTTTAATTTAGTCTCAACACTTCAGTATGCCACTCTCACAAATACCCAACCATTTCATTCAAACCTAATAGTTCAATAATCCAATCCCACAATGGAGCTGCTTCTCATACCTTCTTTTACCCTTCTCTAACATCTTATTAACAGATTATGGCACTATTTAAACAAAGAAAATAAAGGAACCAATCTACAATGTTGAGAAAATTGAGCAATGCACAAAAGATGCTCAACCATTTGCTTATCATTTTTAAATTACCAGCTGAACACAATTTTCCCTCATCTCACCAAGATTGTCCAAGCAAAAACTCAAATATTACAAGTAGCATGGCCTTTCCAAATGCTCTCCATGGAATGCTATCACTTGCCCCTTAAAAACTCTAAGTTTTCTGCTGTTAGCAAGTTTCCAGATCGTCTCATTCTTTCCACACTAAATCCGATCCCTAGCCTAGTATGATGCTTTGAATAATGCATCCACTAATGCCACCTCCCAATCATTGGTTGTTCCATTCATCAAATAACATCCTATAGATGCTCTCTTATCTTGTGCTCTAGTAAATCTCAAAACAATCTAATGACATCTTTTGAAGTTTTCTTTATGGAAAAAGAAAATGAAAAAAATGGCAATCAAAGAAAAATATAATTGTAAACTATGATCAAAGTGCTGAACCAAATTATCATACTAAAGAGAAACAAGCTTACTTGGACCTTCCATGCTAAAAAAACTTTCAATGAAAAGATACCCACCCAGAAAAACACACTTTCTGCTAAAGACCAATAAGGCATTATATTTATATTTAATATATATTACTAGCAAGTAAAATGTCAGCAAATTCATACCTGTCGAAGCATTCTTCTCTGGTTTAATGCATACATAATGTCCTGCTCATCAGATCCATTCTCTTGAGCTATAAATATAGGAGGAACAGTACTTTTACTGGCCAAGTCAAATGATTTGAGAGTCTCTTCATAGCCATAATGCAGTAAATAGGAGCGAACGAGCCTGCTCATAAAATGCAAATGAATAATTAACTGAAAAAAATAAGAAATATGCAACAATAAAAACAAAAATTCAGGCTTCTCAATGATAGCTAACTACCAAGATCAAAATAATCATTTGCCGATATAAACTAGGACTGATATGTCAATGGCTACCAAGTTTGCTCATAAAATGCAAATGAATAATTAACTGAAGAAAAACAAGAGAAATATGCAACAAAAAGAAACAACAGTTTGAGCTTCTCAGTGACAGATGACTACCAAGATCAAAATAATCATTTGCAGATATAAATTAGGACGGCTATGTAATTGCAAAAGGTGAATCAATAAGAAGCTGTGTGAAAGTGAGCTCACAAACTGGAAAAACATCAGGCTCAATTTCAGAATTCAGGAAATAATAATTCTTATAGTTAAGTAATATACTCACCCATACCACCTCAAGTCTATAACTGAAATGAATTAGCTCAAAAATAAAAAATGAACACTGCATGAAACACAGACTTTTTTTTAGAAATAAAGAAGACCAAGATGGTTAACAGTTAAAGATAACACCACTATACATAACATACACGAAAAATACAACCATCATTGCAAGGCAACAGCCTCTGACTTTAAGCCAAGGAAATTTTCAGCAAAAAAACAATAGTATTACTTGGTTGAGAATGGGAGTATTCAATGATCCCTGATTTGCATAAGTTAGATAAATAATAAATCTCAGCATTTGTGAATGTATCAACATTATAAAATATACGGCAGATACTACATGCGCGCGCGCGCACACAAAAAAAAAAAAAAAAAAAAAAACCCTTCAATATAAGTTAATCATCCACACTAAAATATCAATTTTACACTTCTTATCAGAAGCTAAGACTCCCATGGTGCTTACATTGTAGAAATTTGATTATCTGATGCTGCTAAAATGTAATTTGAATTCAATATCTAAAAATTTACTGCATAGAAAATCGAGTGATTGCGAGCACAGGTGAAGAAAACAAATAAATGCTAAAATGTGGAGTCTCTGGCTAAAGCATAAACAAGTTATTCTCCAGACAATCCAAGCCTTGGAAACTCCTAAGGAGCGTTTACTTCCCAGCTCCAAGATTCAGCCTAGCTTCACCTCATCCACCTCCTTTTTACCCTTTTTTGTTTAATAACAGAATAAAATTCTATAAAAGAAGAAAGAGATCTACTATCTTACCCGCCCATGCGTTCAACATCCAGTTTAGGAGCTTCTTTAAAACTAGCTCCTTTTATCACTCAAATCAAAACCCAAGGGTAATTCAAGCATAAAATTTGGAAATTCAAATTCCAAAGTTGCAAAGATCAAGGAAAGAAAGAAAAGCTGTGTGTGACAAGAGATAAACAAAGAGGAATTGATTGCCTTGATCCGAATAATCAATTTCAATATATTTCTTTCAACCTACAGATTGTATTACTTCTGACTAAAAGGACAAAATGTGTTGTTTGAGAGAATAAAATTTGTACTGAACTTACCCATAACTGACATTTGGTGGCAAGGATATTTTCTCAATTGTCATTTGTTGCTTCATCCTTTCCTGTGCTTCATATTCCTAATAAAAGAAAATAAAAGGAAACAGCAGGCAACATCAGTGATGACAAGAACTTGCTTTCACAAATTGCGATAATTTTAACTTAAGGCTCCGTTTGTTTCCCGGAAAACAACTCATCTTTGGAAAATATTTTCCAAAGAAAACATTTTCTAAAAAAAATTTTCCAAACTAATTTTTTGTTGTTTGGTTACAATTATAAAAATTAGTTAAAAAATATTAAAAATTTCAATCTATAAGACTACAAACATATTTAAACATATTTAAACTTATAAGAATTTTATATTTTTAAAATTTTATTGTTAAATATGAGGAAAAAAAAACATAAAAATGGTAAATTTGAGAGTCGTCGATGATCGATGGTGGTTGTCGGTTGTTGCCGTGGCCAGCGGTGGTCACCAGTAGGACTGAGCACGGTACTCGGGAAAACCGGACAAAACCGAAATACTGAACTATTTTAGTATTGTATTGTAAGAAATTTAGTATTTAAAACGAGAACGGTACCGAAAATTTAATTTGGTACGGTACTGGTTCTTAGCTCATATCTGAATCAAGAACTGTACCGAACTGAACCGTATTGAACCGATCCGAAAGTATTGAATTTTAACATAATATCAATTATATATATATATATATATATATATATATATATATATATATATATAACTCATTAAAATCCAAACTTTAGACCTATTATATATATCAATTAAACTTTAAACTCATTATTATGTCAATTATATATGATATATATATTGATATATGTATAAAAGTTTTAATAACACCCATTAAAATCCAAACCTTAGACCTATAGGTGAGCACATTACTCGGGAATACCAGACTGAACCGAAATACTGAACTATTTTAGTACTGTATTATAAGAAATTTGGAACTTGGGCGAGAACCATACCAAACTGTACCAAAAATTTTAATTTGGTATGGTATTGGTTCTTAGCTCAGTACTGACTTAAACCGAACCGTGCTCAACCCTAATCACCATTAGTGAGTATCGGTGATCAGCGGATTAATAAATTTATATTTATATATATTGTTTTTACTATAATGAATTTGTCAAAATCCAAAACATGACTTCACATTTTGAAAAGATGAAATCATTTTCCTTAAAAATTGCTTAATTTTCCATTAACCAGGAAAATATTTTTTGTTGACTAATTTTTCAAAGTGTTCCAAATGTTAGAAAATGCAGAAAATGTTTTCCAAAAAAATATTTTCCGCGAAACAAACGGAGCCTTAAGGAATGAGCTAAGTTTCTTGTTTCATCTTAGCCACAAATTTATACACGAGAATCAAATAATACGGCAAAAGGAGCTGGTTATAGGAAATTATGCAAGCAAACCAAATATTTAAAATCAAGTTATAACAAAATGAGAACATATAAAAATTAACATATGGATTTAGATACTTAAAAATCTGCACCCTTAACAGAATATTCTATTTCAGCAGCACAACATGAAGTATTACTTGATTCCTACAAGACTAAACAATAAGCTTCAAAACATCAATAGCCATGCAAAACAGGAATTCGTCTAATTTGGCTACTATAAACAACTATAAAATGTCAGGTAAAATGACTATCCAGAAGCACATAGTGGCGATCACTAAATAGAAATTTGTAACCAATGAGCCTTTAGTTCAGTAGTACTGGAGTTGTCTCCAGAGCTAAAAGATTTCAAGTTCAAGTCCTAGTCAGAGCCAAATTTACCCAAATAAATAGAAATTTGTATGCTAATATAGGATAGCACCATGCACCACCTCAAATACAAGACTTTGCTACACCTTCATATCATTAAGCAGACCGTAAAAGGGAAGATGTTTCAGTTTATTGAATGATCTGATGCAGATGGAAAAGAAAAAGAAACACGAGAAATTTGTATGCTAATATAGGATGATAACATCATGCACCATACAAGACCTTACTACCCCATCACATCATTAAGCAGCCAGTTAAAGGGAATATGTTTCAGTTTATTGGCTATTCTATAAATAAAAAATATAATTTCCTAAGATTACAGATTGAAAAGATGGGGGAAAAAAAAGAGATACAAACTCACTTAACAAGAACATAAAATATGCATTCAAGGACAAAGAAAAAACAGGATATCTTACCTTAAGATCAAAAGCAAATTGTTTCTGTCCAAAGTTGACTTCAATCCTGCCAAATTGAAACCAAATATGCACATTAAGAAGTCAGAATATTTACCAAAATAATAATATCAGCATAATTAGCAAATCAAAGCAAAAATTTAGAGACACTTTCAACGTGATTACTAATTACACTATATCAGAAGAATTATGCCTTGAGAGACAATGGGGCGCATTTATGATGCATTGAATATAATTGTAAGGGTAAGTGCAAGAAAATATTGTACGGGGAAAAACTGTCCACAGCCATTATCAACATGTTAATATTAAAAAAAATTCCAAATACAGACACTAGAGATTTTCAATCATAAAGTGGAACATATTTTGATAGAAATTAGTGAAGCAAACAAGAATCTTTTCAAAGCAGGAATTGAAGTTATACAACAGCATCACCACAGTAATCAACCTCCAAGACAGTGCAATTTAAGTTGACTTTTATAAACATCAATTCAAGAGATAGAAGACATGTTACAGTATATCACACCTATTTTATCAACTAAAAGATTTAAGTATCTTCTCCGAGTTATCCAAAATGAGTATCAATGCACACACATCAGGTTCACTGTTCAATACTCAATTCAGTACCAACAAGTCCACACTTGTGCATGTATGCAAGTGCACACACATGCATGCACACAAACAAAGCAATGGAACTAAAATAAAAAAAAAAATAACCTCTCGCAATGTATGTAATGCAATGCAGTTAAAACATACAGGCAATACCCATGTGCGTAGGGGTAAGCATTTTTCGGGTAAAACCGAATAACCGAGCCAAACTAAACCGATTAAGCAATTCAGTTCGGTTTTGGTTTTAATTTTGAAAAAATCAGTTATTTCGGTTTGGTTTTCAATACAAATAAACTGAAAAAACCAAACCGAACCGAATAGTATAAAGTCTATAAGCTTGCATTAGTCTTTCTTCTTCTTCGTCAATAAAAGCTCTTCTATTTATTCTTGGATCCAATTGATTAAACCATCTCAATCTACAGCTTTTAGCTTCATTAAATAAAAAAGAATAATTAAAAAATAATAATAAAAGAATTGCTTTTAACAGAGACCTAGAGGCTAGAACTACATGGCTTACACAGCTATGCTCTCTCTCCCTCTCCTTCCACTCAGTACTACTAAATCCATACACAGAATGAGAGAGAGAGAGAGACAAAAAAGAATTGATAGAAATGCTGACTGACCCTCACCCTTTATTTCTTATTTATTATTTTGTTCCTTAATATAATACTATTTTTTTTTTTTGCCAGAGAATATATAACTATACATATAGTTAAAGATTTGTTATTAATATATAACTTATAAACTTCTAATAATATTATTATTAATATTTCATAATATTATCAATATTTGTTATTAATTATTATTTTTAATCATAAATTAAAATTTAATATTTTTTATGATAAATTAAACTCAAATTGAGGTTTAAATTTATAATCTTTTAATTTTAAAAATTATTAAGTCAAAATTTATTATTCTATAATTACGTGATATTATATATATTGTCCTGGGTATATATATATATATATATAGAGAGAGAGAGAGAGAGAAAAATGATCACACGTGTGAAAGGGAGAAAGAGAGAGAGAGAGAGAGAGACAGTGTAACACTGTTGAAGGGTTCTTAGGCTGTCTCTCAATATTGACAAGAAAGACTAAAATGTAAAAGAGTTGCTACTAGTTGCTAGGTTGAGCATGTACAGCTCTATGGCCCATAGACACCTTTCTTTTCAAAGCCAGAAAAATTGAGAGCTTGACATGACAGCCCCCTGCCCTCTTCCCCTGTCAACAACCAGTAAATAACCTTAGCAGCGTAAACCGAATTGCTGAACCGATTTTTTCGGTTCGGTTCGGTTTTAGTCCTTGATAATTTCGGTTTGTTCGGTTCGGAAATCGAACCAACTGATGCTCACCCCTACATGTGCGTGTGCACAAACACAAACATTATGGGCGACATACACACATGCGAATTGAAAATACAATAGGGCAGGAAGTTAGACAGGAAAACACATTTTCATTAGCATATGAATTCAAGTGACTTTCAAATTTATCTTTAAAAATTATGTAGTTCCTTTGCTTTTGCTAACCAAGTTATAGCCATAGTACTCCAACTTGGCAGAAAATCAATTGTAACAATCCATGTGTCAAAATCATGCTACAAATATCCACTTCTCATCTTATATAAAAGTTAAAATTATGACTCTGGCAAAAATGCTTGTGCATAATATTTTGGCATGCTGAATCACAAATGACTGCCGCACCATCACTTCCAAAAATGTATGCAGATGCAGTTTAACATTTATTTCACTAAGTCCACTTCAACTTTGCTTAACCAAAGCTTGTCTCTAAAAATTCATAGAAAGATTGTTGCTTAATGCTAAAATCTCAGCTTGCTTAATAATGAAAGCTTGGTATCAGAACCATGATCTCCATAGGCACCTAGTTTTAGAAAGCTTGCATCATAAAATGCTTGTAGCACAAGTCCAATGAACAAGTATAGAGTTCAATCAAAAGATGACTCAACATGTCAATCCACATAATCAACTGACATTCACTAATCACACAAATTATATAGCAGACAGTACCATTATCTGAAATATCTAAATCTTGCTCAAGTACCAGCAAGCAAAATGTCTCAAAAATAATAGTTAAACCGCATAAATTTAAGAGGTACTGCATACTCTTCATTCTGGCTGTGAACAGCAACTGTAGGAAATAAGGAACCTTTCATGTCCTTGTATGCTGCTCCAACTACCGCTCCATTTTTACTACAACATAGGAGCACCAAGAACATGTAAAAATAAGGATTTTCAGAAGTAATAGAAGGGGAATCCACAATCTTACAATTTACATATGGAACAATACTGTTAACCAGTAATAAATATACTGACCAAAGTAAACACTGTCTTACGTGAAAAAGAATTCCTGTGAAGCATAGTTAATACCAGCACCAACTGTATCCTTGGCTGTAAAAGTTGGGCCAAAAGGATCTCCCTTTCCTTGTCCACGATACAGATACCCATCATCTCCATGATATCCACAACTGTTTGCTTCCCATCTGCCTCAAGAAATGACAAGGTAAAAAGAGTTCATAAAGAATTGCAATATATCCATTAGTAACAAGGTATTGCAATTCAAAACTATAGATTGAGGAAATAATTTAAAGTTGCATTCCCAACTAATTAGGCTCTAACTGGGGGTCCGGACTTGCAAAAGCTCATTGGTTTGACCTCATGTTTAAGAATCCCATTTGAAAACAGCCACCATATTATTCCTCAATAGACCCAGCATATCTAAATCTTATCCCAGCTCAGTGGAGAATTCAAAAGGGAATTCAATTTGACTTTTTTTACAATGTGTTAAAATAGCACCTTAGGGTGCAAATTGTGCAATGCAAGGCATAGAGCCCCAGGGTTGATATACACTTGAGGCCTAGGGTAAGGCACTACACCTAGGCCTACCTGCATGCCTACTGTTGGAGCTTTGGGCGTGAAAAGGTGCACCTAAAGTGTGAGACACTAAATGTCTAAATCTGTGATTTTGTTAAACTTTTTTCAGTTTTTACAGGATATAACCACACCAAAATGTTTTGCTATTGGATTTTTGCTTGATAATGATAAGCATTGTACTAGATTTTCTAAAAGTAACTTGGGGAGTAGAATTTAAGTCCTTATTGATCTTTTGCGTTCATATTGAACTCTATTCAATGGTTGTTGCTTTGTTTCACTTGTATGTGCAGATAACTTACACTAAACTAGTCTTAATATTTAACAGTTATCCTCTTTGTAGTATTTGATATTTCCCTATGAATTTGGGGATATTTTGGCATTCTATAATTTACAAATCAAAAACCTTACATTTATATATTTAAGCACATCTTTACAAATGTGTGCTTCACATCCTTCAAGTGAGTGCCTGTGCTTCTGACAATTATGGCATGAATGTGCCTAGAACTTTTGAGTTTTGAAAACACTGAAGTATTGTATCTGGTTTATTTTTATTTGCTCATAAAACATTCCATCCCATAAAAGCATCTAACAAATTAAAACCAATATACAATAATTGATTTGATAAATCAAGAGGTTATCAGTTATCTGCTTGTGAACACCTTTTCTGATCATGTTTAAGCCAACAAACAGACAGCAAGAGCAAGTAATACAAAGAAAATTTAATTCAAAAGTAAAGATGAAACACAGGGACTAGTTGTTCTCTTCAATAATCCAACCAAGTTCTTCAACGAGATAAAGCACAACTTTTCAGTCAGCAACTACCATCCCAGCTCCCTTGCTGTACTAAAAGGTTAATTCTAATAGCCCAATTCTGCACACTACTTGATTATTGAACAGTTAGTTTAACCTAAATTTGGCTAATACCCATTGGTAGATTAATAAAAAGCTAATTTTTTTTCCTTTTCATTTTCTCTTGAACTAAACAGAAGCTAAATTGTCTGCATTCTACACTTCACCCGAGTTCTTGACTCAATTTGCAGCTATGATTGTCAATTTCCTAGCCACCAAATGCACCTACATTGGCTTCAATTCCCTTTAATTTCCCATCATCTCCTCAATTCATTACCTCGGCAACTAAAATTCCAAGCAGAATGATCAAATCAAACAAAAATCCAAAACCAAAAAAAAAAAAATTAAAAATAAAAAAAAATACCCGGGCTGTCTCCGCATCTTAAAGCTCTCATTAGTGAAACCAATAGCAATTTGCCCTTTAGCCCCAGCATTCTTAACATAAATCTCGAAGTAATAAACAAGCCGTTTAACAGGAGCAGGTTTATTAGCTTGAACAGCGCCGACATCATGTCCATGAAGATTAACACTTGTGTACTTAACAGAGAGTTTATCGGTAGACATAACAAGAAACCCTCCAGAACTGTTGATCGTATTAAGTTCAGTAGGTTCATCCTCCCGGTCATCTTCCTCCATCATCGTCGACGACGACGCATAAGATGGAGCTCCAGGCGCCGGCGAGCATTGGCGTGCCAGGTTCAGAAAGTAGGAGCCGAGATCTTGGTGATTATTGGAAAAAGTAGTGGTGGTGCTGCCGTTGGAGGTGGCGGTGGTGGTGGTGGCGGTGGTGTTATTTGCGGTGCTCATATTTTGAAAAGGGCTAGGGTTATTAAAGGATCATTAAACTGGAGAATTTGGAGATTCGAATTTTCTGAAATTTTGCTTTTGCTTGAAGAAACGAAAGAGAGACCTGAGAAGAGAAGAGAAGTATCTTTCGTGTGAAGCTAATTTGAGGGTTTTGATTCTCTGCTGTGAGCACAGGTGAGCTCTGAGTCCAGATTATGACGTGGTTGAATCAGATAGTTTTATTTGTGTTTTTTCAACGGTTTTGATCGCTCAGCTCAAGCCATTTAAAAATGACTCTTTTTTTTTTTAATAAAATTGTTGTTTTTTTATGCAAAACCAGCTATATAATTTTAAAAGATTTTTCTAACGGATCCAATTAAAAAAAAAAAATGGATAAAATTAAATAAATTAATTTAGAATGATAATGACTGTAACTATTAAATTATTAAGAATAGTGATTGCAATTCGAAATCAAGAGTTTATAACCTGAAAATCATTTTACTATTATAAAACTAAAAGGAATAAGAGAGAAGAATCGAAGAAACTCATGATATGATATCAGAGAATAAGAATTTCATTTCTTTCTTATCATCAAAAGTTTTTATCACAATATAAAATACCTCTATTTATAGGTTTACAAGAAAAAAAAAAAATCAAAAATAATATGTTACAATCATAATAAAAAGAGGTGAAGGAATAGGAGTTTGGAAATTGAATGGACATCCACTTAATCATGATATTTATAATACTCCTCTTGAATGTTCATTACATAAATATATGCCTCATTAAAATTTTACTAGGAAAAAATTTAGTGGAAAAAATTCATAGTAAAAGGAAAAGAGTGCATTATATTAGTGTATAATATACAATAAATATTTATTTGTTAAAAATCTTGCCAAGAAAAACCTTAATCAAGTAAAAAAGTACAGTGTACATTTATTCCCCTCAAATTAATGTCAATTGAGATTTCTATATTATTACATTCCAATGTTACCCACCAACTTCTCAATTGTCGCAGTTGGTAATGTCTTTATAAATAAATCTGCTTAAGGTATCCTTGGATTGAAATTGTTGAACATTTATGTCATCTTTTTTCTAGAGGTCCTATGCAAATGAGAATTTTGGTGATATATATTTTGTTCTGTCTCCTTTAATATTGTTAGAAAACTACAAACTACAAAAAAATAGTCTCAATCTAAAAATTACAAAATAATCAAAAGCCATATAAATAATAAAGGACCAATCATCCAAGTGACTAGTATTAGTCATTTTTTGAATTGAATTGAGAAGGTAGAAGGTGAATGTGGTAGGAGAGATATTTGGGTCCAACCATAATCAAAATAACTAATGTAATAAACTATGTAATGGAATGAAAAATGTAATGTAATGAAAATGTAATGTAATGTAATGAGTATTACATTATATTGTTTGGAAGTGTAAATGAAATAATCATGTAATGTAATATCGAAATAATTAATTATTTTATAATTATAAAATAAGTTATTGAATTTTAAATTATATTTATTTAAGTTAATTAATTATATTAAAATTAATGTGATAAAAGAAATGATAAGTATTAATTATGATATAAAAGAAAAGTATTAATTGTGTTGTAAAAAAAAAAAAAAACTGGTAACTAAAAACTTTTTATTGTAAAAAAATTAGGCCATTAAAAAATTGATGTAAAAAAAAAAGAAATCATATTATTATTTTTTTTAAATAATAAAAAATAATTCATAAAAAAATGAAAACAAGCCATGTAAAAAATATTTATTGTAAAAAAAATGAAAAATATCATTCTAAAAAAATATTACAACAAAAAGAAAGAAAAAAAATTGTTGTAAAAAAAAAGGGTAGGAAATAGCAAATGAGAAATGTAATAAGCAATACTTTTTTTTTTTTTTTTAATGTAATGGTCATTACATTTTTTTTAAGTATGGATAATTAATAATGTGATGTTGCATTCAAAATTTTTTACATAACCAAATAAAATAATTCAACAGATAATTTAATTTTAATTACCATTAATTACGGCATATCAACCATGGTTTTATAAAATCCATGCACCGATTTTTTCATCTAGTTTACAGAAGGTGACATGAATGTAAATTTAAAAAAAAATCACATGCCAATAACAAGACCAGTCTCACCAAGAGACAAATCATCGAGATCCAAAACAAGAAAAGCTACAATCAATCCATCGACACTTATCAAAACGATTTTTTTTTTAATTTTTAAAGTATTCAACTGAATTTCAATATTAATAAATCAATAATAGGATTTCAATTTATTTATAGTATTTTTAATACCACATGTTAAATTTTACTTGTCCAAGATATACGTATATAAATTCAAATTATAAAAATTACAATAAATTAATTGACTTACAATAATTTAGATACTCCTCACATAAACAAACATGATTAATCAAAACGAGAAGAACAATCTACACGAAAACAAAGTCGTGTTGATAATGTATTATAAAACTAAAAAGAATAAGAGTAAAAAGAATAGAAGAAACTCATGAAATGAGAGAATAAGAATTTCCTTTCTTTCTTATCATTAAAAGTATTTCTTACAATATAAAATACCTCTATTTATAGGCTTACAAAGAAAAAAAATAGAATTTTGAAAATCATATGTTACAATCATAATGAAAAGATGTGAAGGGGTAGGAGTTTATAAATTGAATGGGCATCCACTTAATCATGATATTTATAACATCTATTTTGATAGTAAATTATAAATATTTTGTTATAGATAATTATTATATGTGGATATTACTTAAACATCCTTGAGTATATATTTTAGAGAGATTATAGTATAGGGTTATTTCAGTAATATTGTATACATTAAACCCTAACTATTCCTCTATATAAGGGAAGCTAGAGTTAATCTAATAATAAGAGTTTGGAGCCCCTTTTACTCTCTACATATTTTCTCTCTCTTTTTACTTTATTGCTTTATATCTCTTCTTATTGTCTTTGATATACTGAGCTAATAAGCCGATTTACAACACGTTATCAGCACGAATTTGTTCTACCATTTTTTCTGAGTTATCGTACGTGATTATATTCATGCTGATTATTGGTGTTCATGCAAGGTACGTGATTATATATATATGGATAATCAATCTTTATGGAGAGAGATTTTTTTTTATGGAGATATTATTATTCGATATTGTTATTTAATTTTAATTAATTAAATATAGTTTCTGAAGAATTTGTACTCTAAAATTCTTGTAGAATTAAAATAAATTAATACAGTTTCTGAAAAACTTGTATTCTAAATTCTAGTTCCTGAAGAACTAGTATTATCTGTAGTTTATAAAGAATTTTAATTCCTGCAGAATTAAATAAATTAAAATAGTTTCTGAAAAACTTGTATTCTAAAATTCTTGTAGAACTAAAATAAATTAATACAGTTCTTGAAGAACTTGTATTCTAAATTCTAGTTCCTGAATAACTAGTATTGTGAAAAATTTATATTCCTATAGAATTAAAATAAATTAATACAATTCCTGAAGAATTTGTATTCTAAATTCCAGTTCTTGAAGAACTAGTATCCTTTGTAGTTTATGAAGAATTTGTATTTCTATAGAATTAAATAAATTAATACAGTTCCTGAA
>CATKHJ010227783.1:0-11106 GCA_949750685.1 Vernicia montana | reverse complement strand
TAACTTATTGATTTACACAAAATGAACCAAAATTTTCATAAAATCATAATTTTTTTCGTAACTTATTTATATAAAATTGTTGATTTATGCAAAATGAGTCCTTTTTTTTTTTATAAAATTACAATTTTATTCATAAGTATGAAAATTAATTATTTTCCTAATGAAATTTTACCAATTTTGTTAATATAAGATATACATTAAAATTATTTTTATTTTATGTATGAAAAATTGATGATAAATATTAACAAAAATTGTATATATGCATATTTATTGAATAAAAGAATGGTCAAATAATAATAAATTTTGTTATTATTATGATTTTACAAAAATTTTGGCTCGTTTTGTGTAAATCAATAAGTTACAAATGAAATAATTAAATTAATAAAAAAAAATAACAATTTTATTCATAATTATAAAAAAAAAAGTAATATTTTTTGAAAAATTACAATCTTTTTATACTTTATTGTATATTACAATAATTTTTTCAATTCTTATTAGTTGAGAAAAAAATTATGATTTTATAAAATTTTGGCTCCTATTGTGTAAATTAACAAGTTACGAACAAGTAGCTAAATTAACGAAAAAATAACAAAAAATTTCGTAATTACGAAAAAAATTGCTATCTTGTAAAAAATATCATTCTCTTTATATTTTTTCGTATATTAAAAGAATTTTTCGTAATTCTTATTATATACGAAAAAAAATTATGATTTTTACGAAATTTTGGCTCATTTTGTATAAATGAACAAGTTATGAAAAAGTTTATAAATTAACAAAAAAAAAATCGTAATTACGAAAAAAAGACTTTCTTACGAAAAATCACAATCTTTTTATTTTTTTCATAAATTAAACTATTTTTTCTTAATTCTTCTTAGTTGCGAAAAAAGTTGTAATTTTACAAAAATATGACTTATTTTGTGCAAAACAATAATTTTACAAAAAAGTTTCTAAATTAACGAAAAAGAAAAATAATTTCGTAATTATAAAAAAATGACTCTCTTACGAAAAATCACAATCTTCTTATATTTTTTTGTAAATAAAACTATTTTTTCGTAATTCTTCTTAGTTGCGAAAAAAATTTTAATTTTATGAAAATATGACTTATTTTGTACAAAATAATAATTTTACGAAAAAGTTCTTAAATTAACGAAAAAGAAAAATAATTTCGTAATTACGAAAAAATGGCTCTTTTACAAAAAATACAATCTTCTTATATTTTTTCATAAATTAAACTATTTTTTCGTAAAGTTTATAGGTGTATAAATTTATAATAATACCTTAAATCATTTTAGCATTTCCCATTTTTAGTTGGTTATATGTAATAGTAAGTTAACTTAATTATAATATTTTAAATATAATAATTGTATTTATTATTTGTCACTCTCCTATTAGTCATATAAAATGAAGTAAGTTATTTTGTTTTAAACATCACATGCTATACAATAACTTCAAAAGAATTATTGTTCTAATGGAGAATCATGACTTAACTAATGTGAATGATCAATAACGACAACTGATAAGGAACAAAATATACTGACCCGGGTTATGAAGTAAGTTGGGTCCGACCCAATCCAATATACTTAAAAAACCAAAATTAGATCACCATGGAACGGAGTTCGTTTCCATGTAAGAAGCTGAAATCATGCTAAATGACATTTCAAATCCGAACCGGTTAAGAAAATCGACATTCAATTCATGTAAGAACTTATACTCTATAAAAACCTCAAGAAATCAAACCTCTAAGGTACATTCACTGATACACAGACAAGTGCAAGTACTTTGGTCCTTAATCTTCTCAATTGAATCAATCATCTAACTTGATCGTCGGAGTGGCATTGCTAGGCACCCCGCCTAACCCACTTGACTATTGTTTCTTCTTACAGGTCGCACCAGCTTATAACCAAATTCAAGTAAGGTGAAACTATTCCACTTCTACTGGAATTAACTTCATCAAATTGGCGTCGTCTGTGGGAAACGATTAGTCAGAAATCTTTCCTAAATATTCTCAAACTTTATGACCTATAGAAGAATTTAATCAAGAAATATGGTTCAATCGGAAGATAATAATAATCGGGAAAATCTTCCTAAAGATCCTAGAAGTTCCCAAATCCACCCAGGGGTGGAAAATTATACTGAGACTCATGTCACTCCTCCTGCACTATCCTCAAATACTAATGTAGCATCTACACTGCAACAGTTAAGTGCCATAGTCCCAGGTCAGAGTGGGAATCAGTCCATCCTGTTAACTCCTGAGGCTGTATCGGCTTTACAATTGTTGCTAAGCACCCTGCAAACCCCTCAAATACTTCGGCAATCAATATTCAGGCAAATACCGAAGTAATACCAGGAGCAGATCTTACTCAAAGGCTCGACTTCGGAGGAATACCACCAGAAACACGAAACCAAGATCGTGTGATTGAAAGAAGTAGGGAAAGAGTGAGGTCAGAGATTATCAAGCTTGGTGATAATACTGAAAAGGAAAATGCCAACCAAGGGCGAAGTGAGCAGACAGCCAGCATAAATCGAAGCAAAGAAGACCATCCTCGACGATCAGACAGGGCTGACTCGAATAGCAGGACTAAAGAAAGGAGACAATCCAAAAAGAGGACTAGAAGGAAAGGAGAATCTCTCTCCGAGTCTTCTAGTCAGGAGATTATGAGCCAAAAAAGGGATGAAGAGATAAAAGAAACTCTTAAAAAATTTCTAGAGGAAATTGTTGAAGATAAAAATAAAAAATCTCTAGACAAAAATTTGAAATTGGCCCTAAAATCTCCTTTCACTAGGTCCATACAAGAATACAGAATGCCCAATAAATTCAAACTACCAAACCTGAAAAAATATGGTGGTGAAACGGATTTAAGAGCCCATGTTATGGATTACAAACATGCGATAGAATTGCAGACAGGAAGTGACGAGGTCCTATGCAGGGCCTTCAGAGGATCTCTAGAAGGAGCAGCCACTCGGTGGTTCGATGGCTTGGAAGAAAAGATCATTACTAGTTTTGGGCAGCTCGCCACTTAGTTCATGTAGAGATTTGCAACCAGTATTCCAGTAGAAAAACGAACACAAAGTCTCGAGGCAATAACACAAAAAGAAGGAAAGCCCTTGAGAGACTATGTAGCTCGTTTTAATAGAGAGGCTTTAAAGGTCACACAGCTCGACCAACTTAGGGCAGTAGAGGCCTTACATAATGGAACCTCCCATACAGACTATTTTAAAGCATTGTGCAAACACACACCTCACACCCTGGAAGAGGCTATGTCCATTGCCCAAAAATACATTAGACAAGATGATGCATACTCTTTTAATCAGTTCGCTAAAAGGAGAAGGACAACTGAAAGTCCTAAAATAGAAAGCAAAACCAAGAAGCAGGAAGAACCCAGTAGGGAAAATAAAAGGGGTAGGAGTGAAAAGAACAAACCATCTCATACCTTAGACCTGACCAAATTAACCCCACTGAATGCGAGCCCAGTAGAGGTATTCGCAACTTTTAAAGATCAGGATATCTGGGCTCACCCACAACCTATGTTTACCCCACCAAAATGGCTAAATAAAAATAAATATTGTCTGTTTCACAATGCTCATGGTCACAACACCAATGACTGCAGGCAATTACTGGAAGAAATCGAAAGATTAATCAACCAGGGGTATTTGAAAAACTTCATAAAGGGTAATCAGGGCGAAGCCAGCAAAGATAAAGGGAAGCAAGCTGTTAATGATGGGTCAGCATGAGTCATTAATTGCTTAACAGGGGACCAGATGAAGTAGCAATGAACAAGAATCAGCGTAAAGCCTCCCAAAGGAAGAGTGAAGAACCTGAGTTCATTTTTTGGAATGGAGGCCCATTACCAACTAAAAGAAGGGATGGAAGCCAAATTAGACACCCTCCCTCAAATCCACTAATAATTCAAACAGTGGTAGCCAATTTCTTGGTAAAAAGAGTGTTAGTGGATAATGGCAGTTCGGTAAATCTACTCACAGCCGAGGCGTATGCCAAGATGGGACTCAAGGAGAGTGATCTAGAGGACATTAGGAATCCAGTTCGCACTCTAGATGGAACGGAGGTACCAACAGTTGGGATCGCGAGGTTACCTGTTACAGTAGGTTCTACCCCGGAGTGTGTTACAGTAATGATAAATTTTATGGTAGTAAGATTACCACTGAGCTACAACATTGTGTTCAGAAGGCCTCTCCTTTATGACTTTGATGCATCGACTAACATCAGACAACTTAAAATGACTATCCCCAAACCAGATGGGGGAGAGATATGTGTCTATGGGACCCAAGACAGAGGAGAACTAGAGAGAAAAAAGCAGAAAAAGGTATCCACCTCGCATCCAATAGAAGAGGTCGTCTTGGTCGAACCAGCATATAAAATTTCATAACAGAGAATCGAACCGGTAGAGAAATCGGAGAAAATACAAATGGGAGGAGAACAATCGAAAAAGTACCTATTGATTAACTCCTCCCTAGAGGACGAACAAAAGCATCAAGCTCACCAATTTCTAGCAGATCGTCTATCCAGCTTCGCATGGTCCTCAGATGAAATAAAAGGGGTTGATCCAAGCATCATCACTCACCATCTTAATGTCGACCCCTCACATAGACCAATAAAACAGAAGAAAATATACTTCGGTCCAGAAAGGTAAGCTGTGATAGACGAAGAGGTTGGCAAATTAATGAAAGTTGGATTCATTAGAGAGGTGCAATATCCAGACTGGCTTGCTAATGTAGTGCTAGTGAAAAAGTCGAATGGGACTTACAGAATGTGTGTAGATTTCACAGATTTGAATAAAGCTTGTCCTAAAGATTCCTACCCCTTACCCATGATTGACAAATTAGTGGACTCAACAGCAGGGTGTGGATATTTGTCTTCGTTAGATGCAAAACAGGGCTACCATCAAATAAGGATGTATCCAGCGGATGAGGAAAAGACCTCGTTTATAACTAAAAAAGGGACTTACTGTTACGTCTCTATGCCTTTTGGTCTAAAAAACGCGGGAGCAACTTATCAGAGACTAGTAAACAAGATGTTCAAAAACTAGCTAGGGAAAAATTTGGAAGCCTATATAGATGATATGATAGTCAAAAGCAAAAGCTCAAAGAACATCTTAAGGATTTGAACGAGGTAATAAAAGTCATGGATAAGTATGGCATGAAGCTGAATCTAGAGAAGCGTGTCTTTTTTATACAATGAGGTAAATTTCTAGGATATATGGTGAGTGAAAAAGGAATTGAACCAAATCCAGACAAAGTGAAAGCAATACTAGAATTGGTAGCACCTCGTAATATCAAAGAAGTATAGAAGTTAACAGGAAGAATTGTTGCTCTAAGTCGATTTTTGTTTAAATCAGCTGAAAAATGCCTTCCCTTCTTTAAAAAATTATGAAAGGCAGCTACTTTTGAATGGACTGAAGACTGCCAACATGCCTTTCATCAACTAAAAATATTTCTCAGCTCAAAACAAGTGTTAAGCCAACCTTTACTAGGAGAAGAAGTGCTCATCTATTTATCTACTTCGGAACAAGCCATCAAATCGGTACTAGTCAAAGAAGAGGGATCGGTGTAGAGACCAATATATTACTTCAGCAAAGTTCTACACAAGGTCGAACTGAATTACTCACCCATAGAAAAAATAGCTTATGCCTTGGTTTTATCTGCCAGAAAATTCAAAGTTTATTTACAAGCACATCGGGGCATAGTAGTAACAGACCAACCTCTACAAAAAACACTTCATAAACCATAGACATCAGGGCGAATGTTGTGTTGGTCGGTGGAATTGGGTCAACATGGGTTACAGTACCAAGCTAAATCAGCCATTAAAGCGCAAGCACTTGCAGATTTTTTATTTGAATGTTCCTTCGGCACTGAAGTCATAGAAGCCAAATCGGAGATAGATACCAGGGGGCCAGACCCGCAAGAACTAAGATGTGAAGATGCATTAAGCTGGGAACTATTTATTGATGGGGCTAGTAGTAAAGAAGGAAGTGGCATTGAAATAGTCTTAAAGAACGAACAATGGTTCATGATAGAATATGCTTTAAAACTTGGATTCGAGGCAACCAACAATATCGCAGAATATGAAGCAATAATCCAAGGACTAATGTTCGCAGACTATCTTCGTTTAACATCGCTGAAAGTTTACAGTGATTCCCAGCTCATCGTCAGGCAGATAGAAAAAGAGTTCGAAGCCAATGAGCCTTCCATGATCAAATATTTAGAGAAAACCAGAGAGGTAATTCAGAAAATGGTAGATCGAGGAGTCAAGCTGCAGATTCACAAGATTCCAAGGAACCAAAATAATAAAGTAGATAGCCTCTCAAAACTTGCAGTAACACACCCAATCGAACTGCCACAGAATATCTTTATAGGGACTTTGGGACATCAGAGCATTCAAGAAGGAGAAGAGGTAATGGAGCTTCACGAAGAACCAACATGGTTAGATCCAATTAAAACATACCTCGAAAAAGGAGAATTACCACAAGATCCTAAAAAAGCCAATAAAGTAAAATACTGAAGTGCCCACTTCTCTCTTCATGATGACATACTTTACAAAAGAGCATACTCTCTTCCATGACTGAGATGCCTAAAACCAAGCGAGGCAAAATATGTCTTAAGGGAAATTCATGAAGGGTGTTGTGGAATGCACATCGGTGGAAAAATGTTAGCAGCCAAAGCAGTTCGACAAGGATATTTTTGGCCCAGAATGAAAGAAGAAGCCATCGCTTTCATTAGAAAATGTCCCTCTTGCCAAAAGTTTGAACAAGGAAGACATGTCCCTGTAGCAGAACAGATGCCAATCACTACCCCATGGCCTTTTGCAAAATGAGGTATAGATATAGTGGGACCATTCCCAACAGCTTCAGGACAGAGATAATTCATTCTTGTAGCAATTGAATATTTCACCAAATGGGTAGAAGTAGAGCCGCTCGCAACAATAACAGCTAAAAAAGTGATACATTTTCTATAAAAAAGTATTGTGTGCAGGTTCGCAGTACCATATCAGCTCGTCAGTGACAACGACAGGCAATTAGACAACGCTAAAGCAAGGGCTTTCTGCTCTGGACTTAATATAAAGCAACACTTCTCCTTAGTAGCCCATCCTCAGTCAAACGAACAGATCGACGTGACCAATCGAACAATCCTTCAGGGATTAAAAAGAAGGCTGAACTCATATGGTATAAGTTGGGTGGATGAACTTCATCATGTTCTATGGGCATACCAAACCACCCCAAGACAGCCCACAGGCGAAACTCCTTTCTGTCTAACATATGGCAGTGAGGCTGTTATTTTAGTCGACCTCGGTTTACCCAGCAGAAGGATCCATTTCACGAATTATGAAGACAAAAAAAAATCTCTGTTGAGAGAGTGAAAGACCTAGGAAAGGCTAGGCGAAAGTTCGCGAGACAGTAAGACCTAGGAAAGGCTAGGCGAAAGACCGCGAGGCAGTAAGACCTAGGAAAGGCTAGGCGAAAGTCCGTAAGGCAGCTCTCTGTTGAGAGAGTGAAAGACCTAAAAAAGGCTAGGCGAAAGACCGAGAGGCAAAAAAGACCTAGGAAAAGCTAGGCGAAAGTCCTCAAGGCAACTCTTTATTGAGAGAGTGAAAGACCTAGGAAAGGCTAGATGAAAGAACACGAGGCAAAAAAGACCTAGGAAAGGCTAGGCGAAAATCCGCAAGGCATCTCTCTGTTGAGAGAGTGAAAGATCTAGGAAAGGCTAGACGAAAGACCGCGAGGCAAAAAAGGCCTAGGAGAGGCAAGGCAAAAGTCCGCAAGGCAGCTGTAATATCCTGGACTTCGTCAGTTCTTAATATGAACAATAATGCCATTGAAAGCCAAAATGAATGATTATAGAGATAATGAGATCAAAAGGAACTCAAACGAAACCCGGTGAAATGCAAATAAAATTTTTGCATTAAATTAATTCTACTTTTGTGAGAAAATGGTACATATGAACTCATAAAAATGTTATGAGTATGGTCAATAAAATAAAGTTAGTGAACTGCATCGATATCAGTTACAACAAGGTATAGTGAAAAATGAGGGTAAAACATGAAAGTTGTAGTGTTTTACCTTAATTAAAGTCTCATAAAAGGGTTTTGTGAAATTCTTGATGGGTAAAGAGATATGTCACTTGAAAGTGAACTGATCCGGATTTAGGGAGAGTTCTGAGTAACCCGGACTATTTGAGCTTATAAGGGATTTTATGATCAGAATTTGAACATAGTCAAAACATAAAAGTTGTAGTTACATGTCTTGAGTATTCACTTGTAAAAGGAATTTTAAATATTTACTGTGTACAAAAATAAATCATACTGGAACTAAAACTGGTTCTGTTTAGAGGTTAAATGGGCAGTCCGAAATGGAGTAGCCCAAAAGATGAAGTTAGAAACCGAATTAAGGAAAGTGTAAAACATGAAAAATGATAATTGATATGTTTATAACCCTTTAATAAATGGAAATGTAAATTGGATATGTTTATTGAGAGTTATGACCTAGAGAATGTGATAAGGTATGGAAACCCTTGTAAACTAACACTATTGCTAGACTTAAGAATATATCTTATGAATTGAGCATGATAGAGATAGAATTAGAAGAACCTAAAAACTAATGAAATTATATTTGATATGTTTATAATGAATCTACAAAATGGCTTAACAAAATATTAAGTGTAGTGTGAGAAATAGAGCTTGCTCTATAACTGACTTTGTACTTGGATTCAAGTTGTAAACTAAATTAGAGCTTCTAATTTGGGATTATAGAGATGTAACTGGGTTAAACTCAAAACATAAGAAGTGTTCCTTAATATATCTAGTATCTTACAGTAAAAGTAAATTGCAATTAGAAATGTAAATCTTGAGCTATACCTAATATAGTGTGACAGGGTCAGTCTTCCCTGTAACAGAAATAAAATTGGATTGAAATGGTTACCGAGTTTTATATGAATTCAATTTTAAGTTTAATTTTGGATATGTTGTAAATGTGTATGTCTAGTTTGAAATAAAAAAAGAATCAACTCATTTGGATTATTAAATCTTGAGAAATGATAGAAACAAGATGACAAGGTCTAGTGTTATAACTAGACAATAAAGAAGAATGTAATATTCTACAGTTAAAAGCTGTATATGGAAACACTGAGTAAATAATTAATGAGAATAATAAATATTGAATTAAATATTACTATTCAACATGAATTTAATGTAAAAGAGTATTAATTTTCTATAAGGCAAATAATGAACATGACGGATTATGATATGTGCATATGTATGTGCTATTGAACATACTGATTTGCATCGATACTGGATAATAGTATTGGAGTTGGAATTAAAATAGTCAAATTGATGAGGTGATTATATGATGTTAAGGGTGTGGTTCAACATATAACCCAAAGGAGATAAATATTCCGGAGATTGGGAAGCATCATTATCGATTATAATAAAAGCTTACATTAGGAGCTAAGGAAGTCAAGATGAGTACCTTGAAACCCTTTATTTTTCTATAATGAAATAATTTTCAAATTAATTCTTTAAATGAGGACTATGACCTATATATATATATAAATAGTTATTGAATTCCTTTCATCGAGGTCTTCGACCTAATAATTGATAATTGAAATTCTTCATTGAGATCTTCGATCTCTTGCTATCATTGTCTACAAATACTAAAATGACATTCCATTGGAAAATTGTAAAAGCATTTACCTTATATATATCAATTGGTTCACTGAAATGAATCCTTCCCTGAACGAACATTTTTCATTCGGAAACTTTGCATACCCTTATTGATAAATTGTTCCTCTAGTTATGTTCCTTTAAGGAACCAATAAATCTATTTATGAAATTTCATTGTTTCTTCAAGTGATTATCTTTCATTGAACCTCATTTGATTCATCATCGTACACTGTTGATATAAAATATTGAAAAGCTTACATATTGGATCCAAAGTGATCACATTGTATTACTGAAAGCAAAAATCCCCGACTGATGTGGGTATTACATCAGACTGTGTGTACACGGGAAAAGCCTGCGAATAGGGTGAGCGTATCCGCCTCAGCTAGGAGAGGTGGTCGTAGCCGTGAGACCTGATCAGTCTTACGCTATATACTGTTATGAGTGAGTAAGCAATAGCTGCCACTCTACTGTTTACTGATATGAGTGAGCAAGGCATTAGCCGCCACTCTACTGTTTACAGTGAGAAGCACACCAAGACTGTGATTTCTGCTAAATATTGTTATTGAATCCTAACTGTTATTGTCCACTGCTAATGTAATCCCGACTATCATTATTCACTATTATCGAAATTCTAACTGTTATTGTTCACTGCTATTGAATCTCGACCGTTACTAATTATTGTCATTAAATTTTGACTGTGTTGATCATCGTATTGAATTTCAATTGTCAATGATTATCATTGTTGAAACCCGATTGTATCTTCTACTGTGTTATCTTGAAATCCAAATATTGACACTCCACTACTATTGGCTATTATTACTGAATTTCGACTGTCATTCATCATTGATATTAAATCCTGTTTGTTGTTAGACATCGATATTGACTCCCGACTATATTTTTTATACTGTTACTGTAATATTCAGATATTGAATCCCAATCGTTACTGATCTTTGGAAAACTTGTTTTTCCTCCATTATCTCACTGAAATCTCAATCGTTACTAGTTCATTGGAACCATGAAATTAAACCCCAACTGATATTGGTCATTGAAAAGTTATATCGCCTATACCGTTATACTTAACCTTAAAGACTGACAATTTATTGTTAACATATATTCATCTACTGTTTCTTATTTATTGTAAGTACTCACTGAACTTATCTCACACCCCTACAGTGTTTTATTTCAGGTTCAGTAGCAGAGTCAACAAGTGAATCTCAAGTATCCATCTTCACTTGGGACTACTTTGTTGAGAGTAAGATGATTTCAAATTACTGTTGAGTCGAATCATTTCAGAACTCCATGGATTATAACAGTCTAGTATTGTAGTAATTGATTTTATTGAATTCTTATGTGATTTAAGAATTGTAATATAATGACAATGATAAAGCATTGGGAGGATTTGTATTGGTTTATAAGAAGCTAAAGGTATTGAAGTG
>CATKHJ010227673.1:0-24889 GCA_949750685.1 Vernicia montana | reverse complement strand
TAAATTTTTAACCACCTAAAAATATGAGTGATTATCATTTAAACTATTTTATTTACTTGTATATTTTCGCTCGTGTAATATTAAAAATTTAGATCCACCATTGAACAAATCATTATATAATATAGGAATTTCTTTAGTTACATTTTTTCAGTATATATAAAAAATTTTAAAAGATATCAGAACGTTAAGATCTGCATATACTGCATACTAATATGCATACAATTATATATTACATGCTTGGACTTTTTGCCTGAATGAAGAGAACTCTCAATCTGCTCATTGCTAGAGTTTCCAACATAGGTGCGTTTGTGTCGATGTTAGAAGTTAAAAAAGCATGTTTAAATTTTTTTTTTTATTTAAATGGTTGATTTTTATTATTTTTTATAAATTATATTTTTAAATATATTTATGAAAAAAATCAATTTACTTGGTTTTTTTTGAAAAAGCAGTTTTAAAAAAAATATAATTTTTTATTTATTGAAAAACGCTTTTTTTTTTTTTTTTAACACAACTCCAAACATGTTCTAAATATATTATTGCATGATATCTCTGACAAAAATTTTGAAAAATTAAAATGGTTTTTTTTTAGAAGAAATTAAAATGGTTAGATAAACAAGTTTTTCAAACTTAATCATAAAAAATCAACATTGGTTAATTTTTAACTATAGCCAAAATTTTAAATTTTGTTAATTATATAATATATACAAATATGTAATAAAACTTCTTACATTAATAGCAATTAACTCTAATCAAATTTGGAAGAAATTATATGCCAAATTCTCAAAATTAATTACTCATGTAGCATATTCCTTTTATAAATATAAACATTAATTATACCTATCAACATTCATATATTCTTTTTTTAAAATGTTTACATTAGCGAGAAAAAGAAAAAAAAAAAAATGCAGTGAAATATTCAAATATTTTTCCTATTTTTTTTTTTTTTTTTTATAATTCTTAATCTTAAGTATGAATAATTAATAAATTTTAAAAATATAATTATCAGCTTTTTTTTTTTTTTTGGTGTCTTACACTTAAACAGGGGCGGATTGACAATAAAGGGAAAATTTATCTTTATAATTGATAAAATTAAAAGGAATTTACTGCAATTACAAATTAAATTAATTAAAGTTTTAGACATTTCTTTTATTAAATGATTGGACCGCAAACATATTGAATCTGACTAATACACTTAATGGGGGTGATAACTTCAATATTGTAAAGTATGCAATCTTCAAATCTTATACATACTGCCGTACTATTTTCTTTTGAATTATTAATGTTCTTATTGTTATTATTAGGTCGTATATATGATCAATTTCCTTGTATAATATTAATAAGTCTAATTATTTGGTCCAAAGAAAGAAAAATTAAGTACATTAGAAGTAGGATTTACAAAAAGAAAAAAAAATAAACATTATTTTGTGATATGGACATTAAATTAGAATTTTCGTAAATAAAATGAAGGATTTGTTTTTTTTTTTTTTTTTTAAGTTCTGATGCTATATTAATTTTTTTTTATTTAAGAGATTAAATTCAAAGATAAATGAGTAGAGTGTAGATTAATTAACAATAGAAGATATTGGATCAATTATAATCAAAATGACTAGAACTAACTATTTTAATAGTTGATCTTCACCACATATATGCCTTGAGAATGTTTCAACGTAGGACTTTCTTTAATAATTGGATTTCGATAACTTAATTACCATCCTAAAAAGTGAAAATAATTATAATTTCACTCTACAAAAAACTAATTGGTTACATACACAATTGATTTGAATGATTGGATAAAAGTAAAGAAAAAATATCAAAATTGATGGGCTAATCTACATGATCGTCGGTGGGGTAATGCTGAGATACAAGAAAGAAAATAACCCAGGTGGTACTGAGGTAGATAGGCTGCCATATCTGTCAATAATCAAAACGAAAGCAAGACTGCTGAACCGACTAACCCAAAGATTTTATCCTAATTGGACAATCAAAAGCTGAAACAAGAATGACAAAATGATTAAAATTTTGTTCACTGATATTATATATATGTATATATATATAAATTCTAATTGAACTGCTAAAAAGTTACAAAGTTGGCCAATGCAGCCTTCCTTATATATAAATTTGATATTCCACTTTTATCAAGTACCTGTAGTTCTTTATTTCTTTTAATACTAACAACTTTCGGCTTGTTAATTCACTGCAATGGATTTGTTATTAATTTATAATTAATTCATTGAACTGGTGATCATGATCTGTCAATTTTATTTTATTTTATTTATTTTTTAAAGATAGTACTATAGAACTTGGAACATATGTGTATATGTAAAATGAGTCAAACATGAAGCGAAGCAGAGTCAAGTTCAGAACCTTGATATTGATAGAAAGGCAAATGAATCAGAACAAAAAGCAAGAAAATTCATCAAGAAGAAGACAACAAAGGATAGCTGCATCCACTTGTATTCAAGTTGTTAACTTTTGCTAATGAGAAACCAAACACCCACTATCCATGTCTGGGATCCAACACAAAAGAGGCATTTTTTGGATAGGATGATGATCTTGAAAGCATCAGTAGTAGTAGTCATAGAAGGGGAACAGTGCTTCCTTTCATTATGTCTCAAAGAACCATATTATTAGCTTGATTTGTCAGCAACCTCCAAACATATAGCTCAAATACAGTTAATCTGTCATTGGGCTTGCCTCCAATAATACATTTCCACCTTTGATTCTTTTGCTTAGGTCAAGACATAATCTAGTGGGGACAGACTATCTTCAAGTTTCAAAATATTAGGCCCTTTCTGAAAACTACATTTGCCAACAACACCAAATTACACAACTTTGAGAAGAAATAAAGTTAATCCTAATCTATTACTAGCCGCATTCTTAATTTGGTTACAGAATCTTTATCATTAAGCTTAATCTAATTAATTAAAGAATTCAAAAAGGAAAAAAAGGTATTAAACCTTTATATATATCTCGCCATTACTTGAAAAAGACATTAAGTCCACTTTTAAGCTTTTTAATGCTTAAACTTTCATCAATGCTGCTCTCCCTTCTCTGCTACATATATTAAAAGGTTGCAAGTTTGAATTCTAGTGGAAGCCAAATCAACAAAAAAGAAATGAAATTTATCGTAAAATGGGGTGTTTTGCATGTGATTGATTGATCTTTGGTATAAAAATTTTGAGATGTTGCCAATGATGGAAGTGTGTACAATATATTTCTTTGGGGCTGGAAACTAACAAAAAAACTATTTATTGACTGTATCCTAATTGAGTTGCATAATTAAATGATAATCATGCTAATCAGAGACCGTACTCCGACATATGGCCACTTGCATTATGGGGGGAGGGTCTTGTCTTGTATCTTTTATTTGGATACAATCAGAGAAAAAATGCAAGAGCTATCAACTCTTCCATAAAGTTGATAACCAAAGATAAAGCTGTAGGACATAGTTGCTGTGCTATCAAACTAGTCATTATGACAAAACCTTAACATTTGTCTTTTCAGATTGTCCACATATTATCATGAACCGATACTGTATTTCTACTTCAAAAATATTGATGTAGATTTGTCAGAATCATAGATCCAGCACTTATAAATTCAATTTTGAAGAGAACTCACCCTTATCCCCATTGCCATACATTAGTGTCTATATATGTCTCCCATACCAGGTTTTCTCTCAAGTTACCTATTCCTGAAGCTGACAGCTCTTCATTACTTACATGTATATATCCATAGTTTAAATTACTTGCCATAATTTTTTCATTTTGACGTACAAGGCTCAAATTAACATTTTTTGACACGTTTAGATGTGTATTCAAAAGTTATTGCACTAATAACTCAGTGGTCGAGTACTTGCCTGTCTGTATCATAGTGTAGCAGGTCAGGCTTCAAAATAAGGAATTCTTAATATTCCCTTAAGCATAATTTCATTCAAATGTACCAAAAGAAAGGGCCTATCCATAGATGAAACCAATTAAATCAGATGCATCTTAATTACAACTATTAGCCGAGAAGAGAATATCTAGTCTGAGTTGCTACAAAAAGACAGTGCCAATCATTTATAGTTAAAATTTTGGAAGCAAGCAAGAAAGAAGTATTAGAATTAAGAGGGGGGACAAGAAATGGTGGAGTTAATATCTTTTCATGTGAGAGTACTTAAGTAAGGTAAATTTCCTCAAACAAGCCCTGTTCCCAATCCTTTTCATTGTAAAACAAAAACCCAAAAAAATATCATGAAATGAAATGTTTCAAGATATATATTGTTCACTCAAGTCATGTCTAAACCAATGAAAAGATAAAAAGGCAACTCACTTTATATGTTAGGAAAGAATGGTTTATGGTGGGACTCAAACTCTTACACTCACACCATGTGTATGGAAATGTGAGTCACACTTTTGCATTACAACACTGGCTAGCAGAAGGGGATGAGGAACTTTAGCTTTTTCAATAATGAAAATTTTAAAGGAATGATTTGCACAATAATGCTCTTTTTTTCGTTTGTAGTACATCAGAAAAAAGAACTGGTGACGACATACTATATTCATCTATTCAATATACCATCTGACATAACATAAGCCAGTAAATAGTTTTCAATTATATTACCAACTAGCAGATAATAGCTTAGAATCCTTCACTCTTCAGTACATGAAAAAGATTTCACAGAGTAGTGTAATAATTTTGCTCATGTCATATATATATATATTTTTACTATTGATTTGATCATTAACATGTAAAGAGTTATTTTTGAACAAACTTACATCTATGATCTATAGATACGCGGATTATGCATCTAAAAATTAATTTTTCGATTGATTTGTCATAAAAATTAGAAACTTAGTTAATAAAACAAACAACAAAATCACTTTATGAATTGAGCCAACCTTGGTCTATTTTATTAATTCATTGTTGTTTTAAGTTATACTCTCATTTTTTTACTAAAAAAATTATACTCCATTTAGCGTGACAAATACGAGCGCATCTCGCAGAAACCAGTCTCCCTATGTCGTTTAGCTCGAATGACACGTCGTCTCAACACTGTTCATATACTGCAGGATCGACCGCCTAATAAATAGTTGCCACAAATAGAAGAAACCGGTCCATCCTTCTATGCTAGTCGTTAGCATATACGACTTGTCGGCTCCATATGTTCATTGACTCAAAGGAGCGGTCGTTTGAAGCCGGCAATTTAGCCTATACGACTTGTCGTTATTAATTGCTCTTTACAGCACGTTCAGATTTCGCAGAAACCAATTCGTAGTTGCAGATCTGAAATCTGCAAAATGAATGATCATTGATGAATTCAGAAAGCTAACCCTAACCCTAATCCCAAAATCAACGCCATGATCACAGCAAAGAAAAATACAGCGCCACAAGCGCTTTCCAAACCACAAAAGTCCCTCGATGTTTGACATTTGGTTCTTTCTCAAAACCCCTAGCGTCCTGCGTCGAACACGCTTCTCTCAATCGCTTCTGCGATACTGATATCTACGAGATACGCAGATTCTTTTCTTGGTGAGGATTTGAATTGCTGTACCTCAAGTTACGATTTTAATTTATTAATTTTTTAAACTGATTTATTTAAAACTGGTGTTACTAATTTTCTTGTTGTTTGCTTAATTGAATTGTGGATAGTTTGATCAGAATTCTGAAACGAATGAAATTCCATTAAGAAAAAAGGAAACTTTTCATGTGGACAGGGTCTATTATGGATTGTATAAGTTTAGTGAAATTTTATTTTTTAAGGCAAACTGATGAAATGAAAATTCTGTAATTTGTGCTGCTCTTTATTTCTTTGCTCTGATTCTCTTCAGTAAAACTATGCAAAATCGTTTTGATGTTATTTTCTAAGTGGTAATACAATTACTCTTATTTTTTTCTTCGTTCCTTCCAAAAAGCCGTGCTAATGCAATCAATCATCTGGCAATACGTTTGTGGGATGGATCTTATGGATACTTTTCGAGTTTTGGAAGCTGATGCAGCTAAGGTATGATCAAGTTTTCACATTGTTCAATGATCAAATGACTATTAATGAATTGTCTGTTTTTTTAAATATGATGGTCTGGTTATTGAAAGGATTTTTGTAGCATTGTTTTTCTGGTTCCAAATTGAGAGAAAAGAAATAGAAAAGGATATGATAACATGATGTTCAAAGATAAAGAATGATTTATTGACTCGTGGTCACCATTGGAATTGCAGTTGGAGCTGAAGTGCTAATGATTGGAGCATAAAGCTTGCATCATCCAGTGATGAATCTCATATTCTCATATGCTGCAAGTTGATCCTTCAAAAGATATCCAAAATGAAATGAACAATAAAGATATAATTAACTTTGAAAACAATAATTTTGACTCTCAGCAGTTACAAATATTTAGCCATTTGTACATGATGCTGTTTCTTTTATGCCTGCCGATACTTGTTCTGGTGCAAATTTATGGAATTCAATGATATAACAGGTATGGTAAATCTGTTTATTTGATTTCTCTTTTGTTCAAGGAACTAATTTGTTTCCTTTATGTTGAGCTTTTTTGCATGGAGAATTGGAGATTATACTCAATGCTATTCTCGTGGTATTTTTATGTGCTTGGATTGTGCAGTTAACTGCAATAGCCAACAGCATCTCCCTTATAAGACCGTAATATCCTCCTGTGATCTCAGTGATGGAGGGGTGATTTGGGTCCTTCACACCTTCCTTCATGGATTTTGTTTTCTTCCAGAATTGGTCTTACTTTTGCAACCTTTTTGCTGGGTGGCTAAAATTTCAAAGTGCTTTATGTTTTACCATATGCACATTTTTTCTTTCCTTGGTTTTTAATTATTTCTTTGCAACATGTCTATGTTTCCATTACTTTGGTAACATTATTCAAGATTAACAGTTGGGTTATCAGAATGTAATTTGCAGCTTATATGATAAATCACTAACAACTTTTAATGTATATGTTTTTTTTAAAAAAAATTTATTTCCATTGATAAGTGCCACAGTTTTGACAAATATATTATCTGACAAGGTGATATAGGGGCCTCCAGGTTTTTGGACCACATTCTTTTCATTTAGAAGGTTGTTTCAGGCATACAGAAGCTAAGGGCAGCTAAGACCAGATTTTTCTTTTCCTGTTGTTTGAAGTGTGGCTTAGGTAAATAGAGCTATATAATGTGGATCATTGTTTAGAATTTTCCTATGGATGTTGTCAGTAGTTTGTTAACTACTTTAGTTTATGACCCTGGTACTAATTTTCTGATCATTCACATAAGGGGGTTAGTGTGTGCACATGTATATGGAAATGTTACGTTTTATGCATATTATACCATTTAGAGTTGTTGATGTTTATATTGATTTACTATCTACTGTTATTTGTTGACCTGGTGCAAACAATTATATTTATATTTCTTGGCCCTGGTTCTCATAGTGGTTGTATGGTCTGGCATTGCTTATTTTATGCACAGCAGTTTTCCTGAGATTCTATAGGCATTATCTCAATGGCATTTAGTGTTTGAATGTGTGACATATTGATAGCTCATTATGTGTTTGATCAACATAATATGTTCCTTATCACATAGTTGGTTCATGTAGATACCTCCTGAGTTCTGTATGCAGTTGCATGTTCTTGTTTGGTTTCAGGCTTAGTTGCATCATGGTCTTCCTGAAAATATTTATTTTCTGCATGTGTATTTGGAATTCAGAAAAAAATGTTCTTATTTTTTTGGGTGTAGCTGTGCCAAGGTTATCAAGGTGGAGGAATGGTAAACGGAGTGAACAGTTCACTGGGTGATCATCTTTGCTCTTCTTTTCCTTCACCTCCTTGTGCTTCTCTCTCTAGCTCCACTTTCTTAAGCTACTCATTGATGTACCATAAATCATTTGATAAGGGGGTTGAGAGATATTTGTTCTATGTGCTGAAATGAAAATATCCCACGTCTCATGTTTGAAAAGAAATGATTGATTTCTTTTTTTTTAGTATTGTTTAATGTTGCAATTTACCCAAGTAGGATATAATTGCAGTTACTGCATTTTGTCTATCTTGTGAAATTTTATGGCAATATATTCCTCTATTTTCAGATGTTAGAATGCCATGACATAAACATTCTATGTATATGAAAATTAATCTGGCTAAACTTTGTATGCTACCACTAGAGCTAGATATTTCTTACAAAATTAAGTGGAACTGATTATTCAATTTTAGATTTAAAATTAGTTGGGACAACGAGTTAAAACGAATTGCATTTTTTGTTCAATGGTTCTTTCATTTTGACAACCCTGTAGTCAATGGTCAATTCTTAGTGCTCCTACCCTGTGAATAAATCAACTTACTAAAAAAAAAAACGAAGCAACATATGGGTTTAGGATGAAAGCATTTTCTGTATGTATTTACATGATTGTCTATGCATACTTCCTGTCTTTGTTCTTGGAATTTGTCTCTAATTCATGGCAGTGAGTCTATACTGTGTGTATCTTGTCCCTCGACTGGCATGCTCTTGGCTGATATGTGAAAAAAATTGTGACATCTGAGCACATGCCTTTCTTGATGCACTTGTTCACAGCGAAGAATGTTCATGAAATGATGAGACTTGATTCTTTGTGCAATCACCTCAGAAAAGAAAGCTATCATAGCAAATCGGTTCTGTCTGTGCAAAATCTTGTAGAATTTGATTTACCTGTGATCCTAAAATTCCAGAGCTTACCCTTAGATGAAACCAAGTTCTCTTCACACAGGAACTCCCATGAAAACCACTTCTCAATTGTTCGATCCACATCATGTACCACTACATCTGTTGTATTTCCAGTTCTGGCAATCATACTAGCCGTGTAGATTGCAGCCATCCTGCCTGGGGCCTCTGGTGAGTGTCCGCTTGGTCCATCGACCACCACTACATCCCAGTTCTTCTTATATACTTGTCTTGGTAAATTTGTTAATGCAAGTTTGCAGGTTGAATTTTGAAGCTTTCCTGAACTGGGTGCACAAGATGGACTTTTCCTTGCATGCTTGAGCAGCTTGTAAGCTCTCTTTGCTGGTACATGGTAATCCAACTTGTAGATTTGAGTGCTGTTGGATCTGACTCTGATTGCTCTTATCCTGTCAGGATTGTCTTCTAGAAAGACAGTGATGCCACCTGAGTTGATTGAGGAGAGTTTCTGGTACTGTGGCTCCAGTCCAAAAATAAGCAGGTTGCAGGGGGCTTTACGCTTAATGAGATTAGAAAGAAGCTTAAATTCCTTTTTTGTGAGAATGGTTGAATTGTCAGAGGTTTTATGTTGAGTTGTTGAGCTGCTAGGTATATGCGACGAAACATTGCTGCATTCTGGAGACTCAGAATTACATGTGTGTTGCAGAGTCGGAGGGAATGCAGGCAATGGAGTAGAAGATGATGTATTGGTTGCTAGTCTAAGAAGTCTAAAGATGGAGATGGTTGATAAAATGAAGACAAGCAGAGGAATAATTTTTCTTCCAGGAATTTTCATTTTTTTATTTCCTTTGAGATATTTGCGGCAAACAGGTAGAATGATATGCGCTTCAGGTGAGCTTGGAGGTGAAAACTTAACTAGAGGAGTTGCAAAGGAACGGTAATGTGGTAAATCTGGGGGCATTTTTTGTCCCTTGCCTCTTTCTTTCAGCAACCACTGGTAAGATCACGTCTTCTCCTTACTAGGTATTGGTGGGGTTTTTTATGACAAATACATGTGTAATTATGATGCTTTTCTCCTTTAATATTGTCTTTGAGTAAGGAAGAAGGGAAGTGATTTTGCTTTTCTTTCAAGTGTTATCATCTTTCATGGAGCTATCAGCTTGTTACCTAATTGTTGTGGTTATCATTTTACAAATCAATGCTGTCCATGTGTATAAGTTATGAAAAGAATAATGAAAAGAGTTTTGTCTTTCAATCATTTTCTGAAGATGGTGACTTGGGTCTTCAAACTTGTAGGACATTGGTTCGTTGGTTTGTAGTTGTCATTTTGCCCCTTTTAGGCTCGTTTGGTACATATGAGTGAGTGAAGGTGAAGAAGGCTAATTGTGTAGTTGTAAGGTTGCTTTCAATAATTTGACTTAATCTAACGCATTAGTCATTCTAATTGTTATGTCTAATTCATTTTTTTATAATAAATTTAATGCCTTATTGGCAAACTGGCCCAAGAGCACAAGGCATAGAATAGAAGAAGGCGATATCTTGAATAAAAGCAAAGACTAGAACGTAATCAGCAAATTTTGCCTTAAAAATGGATAGATGGCAATTAAACATATTATGTCTCTGAACATGGATAAAGAAATAACACCATTTTGTCAGAATTCGAAAAAAAAGTATCGTTGTTTAGAAGCTAACTTTCTCACCTAGTTGCAGACAAATGGTAACTTTTCTAGGTACTCCTTCAAAAGAGACTTGGAAGTGATATCCTAGCTCCTACTTGTTCTAGGGTGGTGGATGTAGCCGTGTAGGTGCCATGAAAATGTCTGTGACACTGGTAATTGATTGTTATGTTCTTAATCTCGTGGATAGATGAGTTATTATGATTCATTAGAAGCTAATTTGAAGTGAAAGTGCAAGTAAATATTAGAGTTCAAATAGGGTTCTAATATAATTACCTATTTTTATACATCTTTTATTCTAGGAGATCCAATTCTACATGTTGAAATTGAATATGCTCTAACACTTCAACTCAACTCAATTTTAATCTCAAAATTAATTAAGGTTAATTTTATGAATTTTTTATTTTTACTCTAAATGATTTTGGATGACATCTTCCAATAGTTGTAATTCTCCTAAATCAAATTGTAAAAACAAATGATATGCTCTAACACCTAAAAAAAAATCCGCATGTAAAAACAAAATTTTGTTTCCTTAATAACAAGTATGATATATTATTTTGTTGATAATGTAAGTATGATATATTATACTTGCACATATCAATGAATTAATCATTTGTAATTGTAAATATAAACAAAACCTACTGATGAAGAATAAGTTTAGGGAAGAGAAAGGAGCTACGGAAGAACTTGAAATTAGTTCTGTTTTCTTTGAAATTGTGATTAAAATAAAAGAAGATAATTTAAAGCTTAGATAAATCCAATGCCTTCCATCACGAAAATTCTCATGATAGGAAAAGTATAATAAAACCCGGTTTTCTTATTGGATAAACGGCAGTCGTTTCATTGGATTTTTTTTTTTTTATCCTCGTTTTTTTGGAAATATATGCACTATGTACAAACGACTAGTCCTTTCAACCGGTCATTTGTCGTTTACGCGAAAAGGGCGTTAACCATTAATGTGCGTTTCCATTCATTTTAAAAGTTAAAATAAAAGGCGATTTTCGCGTTAATTTTAATAATGCCGTTGCAATAAAACGACCGCTCCTTTTTAACCGGTCGTTTTAATCATATGCGCTAAACAAGTTTCATAAACGGATCGTTTGAACTTAGAAAAACAAGCAAACGACAAGTGATTGATCATATGAACAGATAATCAAATGTGACACACCAAAAACATTCACTCATTATTAGAATTTGTATCGTTATCATCTCTAACAAATGTCCTGGATTCCTAAGCTAACACAGGAATTTAACTATAGCCTTGACTGTCTATATGTAATTAGCTTATCAAGATCCAACTGTTTTCATACAAAAAAAACACACATTTCATCTTCTGGTGAGAAAATAAAATAATTTTCCTTAATTTATGGTAAGGAAAAATACAACAGAAAGTACATATTGAATACCTTAACAAAGGGTCATAAACCTGGTTTAAAATACAGAATTAATTAAATGGATTAATGAGACTAATAATAAAAAGAGACTAATTAGGTGGGTGTATTTAGAAAAAAATTTCTCAATATGACAAATAGTTTTTTTTTTTCGAATGAGTGATACAACTGCCTGTTGTGGTTAGGTTCAACTGCAATGGAGGACTGGCTGAGTTCTTTCTTGCCTTTCCATTAATCTCAATTAATCATGTAATGAGAAGAGAGGCATGTATATAATAATGAAACATCTATATTCAGTTTTTCTCAACCTCTATATATTTTCAGTTTATTAACTATTTTCAGTTTCTTCTGCAGAAAGTCTAAATGTACCAAATAACCTACAACTTTGTCTAGTATGCATTAACAATTCATCTATTCATGTGTAAAAGGATGTAAACGATAAGAACTAAGAATACAAGACTAGTGACAATAGTAACTTCTACTGATAAATGTTTAATCCTCTCATGTAGCACTAGAATATTTGATTTCCAATCAATTTTCACCACCCATCCACCTTGTATTGAAACTCATTCTTCATAAGCTGCTAACAAAGCTATGCCTTTGTGTCTACTAATTATAAGCGTGATTTTCAAAAGGCTCGACTCTAGTCTCATCGGAATAGAATATACTTTTTCACAGATTGTTTATACTTCATAGTTTCATCAAGAATTTGATTATTTTATCAATAGAAATTAGAATTTGAATCAAACTAATTATATAACAAAGGTTTATTAATTCCACATTCTCAAGGCCTCAACACAACTAATGATCAGATTGCATTTGTTAATATTGCACAATAAAATGAAAAATCATGGTTAGAACATTACGGTTGTCATTGTTTCTTATAGTTAACTTCTTTTAATGTAAGACAAGAAATACTTTGTTCAGTTTGTCCAGTCTTCCCCCTACACCAGTCCCAATCTTTTTAATAATCTGTGCAAATTTTTTTTTTTTTTTTAATTTGTTTGCTAAACTTTTCGATGTAGACGGACATGAACCCAACTTTGGGTTTGGAGGTGCTCTGTAAGTGTTTTTGTACTGGCATACCTCTATTTTTCCACCCAGATTTTGTCTCTATCTTCCTCAAGCATTCAAGAATATGCTTATTTACACAAAAGCAAATAATCCTTCCCATGTTTACAAGATTGGTGTAGAGAACAACTACCATGGGATGAAGACAGAAGAAAGAAATAGTTTCAAAATGCAGGACCTAAGGTAAGTAATTTTTATCTTAAATGATATGTTGTTTGATTGTATCATATTTAGACATCCTTATTGAAATATTGACAGCAAATTAAGCCATGATGGAAGTTCAACACAAAAATTCACTTTCTGAATATCTAGCCAAATTCCAAAGAGAGAGAACATTAGCATGGTTGTAAAGGTAAAATATTGAACTCTAAATCATCTCTGATATTTTTTATTAGTTATTGATAGAGAGGAATGTAACTAGACTTGTGGTTGTTTTGACTAAATTTGGAGCTCAAAACTAGTCAAAACAGAAAGCACATACCATAATTCGTCCACATATCCTAGCAGAAGCCATGTCAAGATTCCCTAGGATTAACCTCAGACGGTCAGGTCCAATAACACGATCAGAAACACAATATGCTGAACAGTATCTCTTAGCAAAGTACCCTCAAATTCAATACCTTGGTCTTGTTATTGAGGGAAAGATAGATTTCTCCACATTGAAGGGTCTTGACCTCAGATGGTCAGGTCCGATAACACCAACAGAAAGGCAACATGTTGAACAGTATGTCTTGGCAAAATACCCTCAATACCTTAGTCTTGGTGTTGGAGGAAAGATAGATTTCTCTGCTCTTTGTATCAAAGAAGATAGCTTAGGGGTTGCATCACCTGACACGCCAAAGTCGGCTAGGTATAGTCCTAGAGAGTTATCTACACTCTTCTTTGGAAGGAATCTCCCAGATTTGGATAGAACCCAGTTAGAGCCATCAAGACTGCTTGATATTCTCGCCAAGAAAACTTCATTTCCAGGGTGTTTCATCTCGATACCCGAAATCCAAGCTCAAAACAAAGTTCTGAAACACTGTGGATTAACTGATGATGACTATCTTGTTCTCTTCGCTCCGAACTACAAGGAAGCAATGATGTTAGTAGGTGAGAGCTACCCTTTCTTCAGAGGGAACTTCTATATGACTGTAATTGCAGAACAAATTGATTACATACGAGAATTTGCCAGTTACAAGGAATCAAAAGTGATCTTGGCACCAGAGACTTGGTTGGATTTGAGGATCAAGGGGTCTCAGCTTAGCCAGTATCTCAGAAGGAAGTGCAGGCACAGTCCAAAGGGACTATTCTCTTATCCAGTCACAGTGAATGGTGCTGGTTACAAAATACATTGGATTTCTGAAGCCCGGCGGTACTCATGGCATGTTCTGCTAGATGCAACAAGTTTTTTGATGGGGAAGGATAAGTTGAATCTTGGAAGTTACCGGCCTGACTTTGTATTGTGCAGCCTTAACAATGCATATGCTCAGTGTCAACCTTCAAACATCACTTGCCTTCTCATTAGGAAGAAATCCTTCAGTACCACAACAGCAGCTCCCATTGAATATGCTTAATTAGATTGCTTCAGCAAAGATATGCATGTCTGCACCCCTGAAGGATCTGAATTTGGTTAACTATAACCTGTCATTGATGAATAATATATTTATATGAAATGGAATCTGTATAGAATTTTTATGTTCAATCGATTTTCTCACAAGTTGAGGCCTCACTTTTAAATACCAGACATCAAGAAAAGTTGATGATCTTAAGAAAATAATAATGATCTCCCCAAATTCATGATAGGAGAAAAAAACAGCTAGGCCAATGTGCGTGTGTTCACAGAAAGCCACATAATGAGTGCCTTAACAAAGGGCTAGAAACCTGGTTTAAATACATATTTTCATTTAATATTCTGAATTAGTGGTTCTGTGTTGAACCAAAAAATTCAAGAAACAATGGATATCAAAAACAACCCAAAATTTGATACTGAAAAAAATGCCCATTCTCTCATCTTTCTATGTTGCTAATTCCATGGTCTACATCCCAATCAAGTTGACAAACAGTTTTTTCAAAAACTTAAAAAAGAAAAATAAAATCCACCATACCTCTAATTTGGGGAAAACAAGTGAATCAAATAAACAGCAAAGGAACAAACCCTTCACCGGTAAAATCCAGATACCCATTTAAAATTTAACCAGATTTAAGCAGAAGAAATAAAGGAAGATTCAACAAATGAGGAAATGGCTTATGAATATCGGAAATGAGAAGGACGGCAAGTGCCATAAGTTTTATTCTAATGATTAATATTTTTTTTTAGAATTTGTTGCTACATAGTTTCATTCAAGAATGTAAGCCATACTGATCCCTTTGAAGAGATTTTTGTTAGAATAACAAATAGGAATAACAGTTTCACGGTTTCTGATTTTAGAACAATTGTCTTCATTGCCGGCCATTCTTAGTGATTTCATTTAATTTCTTTAATAAAAACCCCCTGCATTCAAATCTAGTTCTGCAAAAAGATATATCTTGTTCAGTTTGGCCTGGTCTCCCCTTCACTCTCAACTCCATTTCTACCTCCAAATTTCCTACTCCTTTTCTCTTCTTCACTTTCTTTAATACCCCTTCGTAGATTTTACTATGTTACCATAGGTTTTCACATGCTTGACCTCTGGTTATTTCCCCCCAGAAGATTGTCATAGACAACCGTTGTTGTGGAGACGAAAAAATGGAAGAAGAGTATGTTTCTCATGTAGGATCTAAGGTAATAAATTTAATCTCAATGATATGTTGTTTGTTAGTAATCATATTTAGAGACCCTGATTGAAATATTGAAAATAAATTAGGACATAATGAAAGGTCAACTCCAAAAACCCCCTACAGGAAAAGGTAGACCAAGCAGTATGGTTGTGAAGGTAAAATTTCATACTCTAAACCATCTCTGGTATGTTTTTTAGGGTCTTAAAAGATAGGAATCTAACAAGAGTTTTGATTTTTTTTACTAAATTTGGTACTCAACCAGAAAGCACGTACCTTAATTCCTGCACATATTGTATCCACATTGCGAGGTCTTAATCTCAGATGGTCAGGTCCAACAACACCAACAGAAATGCAATATGTTGAAGAATATGTCTTGGCAAAGTACCCTCAATACCTTAGTCTTGGTGTTGGGGGAGGGATAGATTTCTCTGCTCTTTGTATCAACGAACATAGCTTAGGGGCTGCATCAGCTAACATGTCAAAGTTAGCTAGGGATAGTTCTAAAGAGGTCTCTACACTCTTCTTTGGAAGTAAGATCCCTGGTTTGGATACAACTCAGTTAGAACCATCAAGACTGCTAGATATACTAACCGAGAAAACCTCATTTCCAGGGAGTTTCATCTCAATACCTGAAATCCAGGCTCAAAACAAAGTTTTGAAGCACTGTGGATTAACTGATGATGACTATCTTGTTCTCTTCGCTCCAAACTACAAGGAAGCAATGATGTTAGTTGGTGAGAGCTACCCTTTCTTCAGAGGGAACTTCTATATGACTGTAATTGCAGAACAAATTGATTACATACAAGAATTTGCCAGTTACCAGGAATCAAAAGTGATATTGGCACCAGAAGCTTGGTTGGATTTGAGGATCAGGGGGTCTCGGCTTAGCCTATACCTTAGGAGGAAGTGCAACCACAATCCGAAAGGGCTGTTCTCTTTTCCAGTCAAGGTAAATGATACAAGATACTCATTACATTGGATTTCTGAAGCCCACTGGTACTCATGGCATGTTCTGCTAGATGCAACCAGTACTTTTGTGGGGAAGGAAGAGTTGAATCTTGGACTCCACAAGCCTGACTTTGTGTTGTGCAACATTGAAAATACATATGCTCAATTTCAACCTTCAAAAATCACTTGCCTTCTCGTTAGGAAGAAATCCTTCAATAATGCAGCAGCACCCATTGAACATCCTTAGCATCAATATCTGTACTAGTCTGCATTCTAGAGGATCTGAGTTGCTGAGATTTTTGATTAAAATCAAAGCAAATCAAGAAAGCAATGGCTCTCCTTATTTGTGGCAAGATTTGTAGGAAGTTTGTCCAGTGTTAGGTAGATTAGTTGACTAAAAAAGTCATTCTCTTCCTATAAAAGAGAGGTTGCTGCTGCTGTAACTTGTGAGAAAGATAGTGAAAGAAAGTGAAGAAATTGATGTAATGTTCTGAAAATGAAGAAGAAAAAGAAATCTCAATTTTTGTTATTGTTTCATACTTTGTTTTCTATTATTGAAATTAAGTTTCTCTTTCAATTTCCAATCTCATTTTGTGTGTGCGTGAAGTGTGTGTTTAGTAAGTGAGAAATTCTCCATCAATTGAAGCTCTGTTTTTGTTGTTTTGTGAGTTTGTATTTGTTTCTTTTCTTTCCTCCCAAATTTCCAACAGCCACTAATGAATAATATTTCTATGAAATGCATTCTATGTAAAACTAATTTACAGACGTCACATTTAAGCAAAAATCTCAACAACTCCAACATGGTATGCTAATCTCATATAGAAACATTGGAAATGGTATTGTATATCACCGTCTCTAATAGTCTGGTACTAGCAACCTGGTTTTGCAATGTGAAGTTATAATTTCTGCAATTCAGATAATTATTTCTTTTCAACTTGTGCATCAAAAACTCATCCAAGTTTAGCACATCATTGTCTAGAAAGAAAATAATGATGATTTTCCCTAATAAATTATAGAAATTTTTTAAAGAGAATGGCCAATGAGAGAGCAAGAGAGAAGAATTGTTTAACCTTGGTAGTCCTTTTCAAGTTGAGCTTCGCAGAAAGTCGCATATTGCGTAATCCAACAGAATGAGCTGAAACTGTTAAAAGACTGATATAATATGCAGTACTTATTGGGAAAATAAGACTACAATAATAATATTTCTCTAATAAAAAGTAATTGGCAGTTACGGTAAGAATAATGCTGTTAAGTTAGGTTTAACTGAAATGGAGAATTGAGTGTACGGCAGCTAGTTTTTGCTAGCCTCGGAGCTCAACATTTTATATTAGTTTCATTCAATCATATAATGAGAATGTCAACTTGCACATTATAATATTTTTTTCTTGTAACTTTGTCTCTATGTAAGGTCTTGTGCTTGGAGCATCTCTAGAAAGCATAATCTCAATTTCTCTAATTTCCTTCTGCAGACAAGTCAAGATTGGCCTTGAACAACCTACAATTTTCTCCAAATTGTCTTGAAGACCAACACCAACAGTAACTGCTAAGTCTGCTATAATATTAGTCCTTATGCAACATTATTTCGTCTTGCCTCTGAAATTTTCCTCTTTAATATTGCAGACTTTACTCAATTCTCTTGCCACCAATCCAATTACTGAATTTCCATAGAAATGAATCTTCCTTGCAGTTGCTAATAAGGCCTCTCTTTTATGTCTAGCAAGCTTTCCAATTGGTTTGACTCTCTCCAAGCCAACCAGCCAAGTCCCTTTAGAATCAAGGTTGGCAATCTCACCCTAGGGGTATAGAAAATTAGAAATCAAACATCTCCAATTAAATAAATCTACCTTGTTAAAAAGTTCTTACACGGTCGTTTTCAATTTAATTTTTTTAAATCCATAGATTGATATTCATCCCAATTGAATATATTTTTTTGCAATTTGTTTCTATTTAATAGTTTCACTTAAGAATTCAATTTTTTTTTCCAATCTACCCTTGAGTCAGATTGATAGAGGTCAAGACTTAAGCCAAAAAATAGTATAATCAAGGTTTATTCCAGAATCTAAACCTAACCAATAATCAGATTACTTATACTAATCATCTAGACCATGGTTAGACTAACAAATTGAAACAACTATTTCATGGTCCTGAGTTTTAGAAAATTGATTATTGTCATTGTCTCGTGCCTTTCATCATAGTGACTTAATTTCTTTAATTAATATCTTTACCATCAGATCCAACTCTGCAACAAGAAACGTTTTGTTCAGTTTGGCCTAGTCTTCCCTTCACACCCGCCTCCATTTCTTCCTCCAAATTTTCCCATTTCTTACTCTTCCTAGTGGTCAACCTTCAGTTTCTTTAATACTCCTTCACATATTAACTTTGTCATCAGATCCTCCATTCTATCATTTCTCCTATGCATTTATTTGTTTCTATATTTTGATATTAGTCTTGAATCAGGTTTTGCAGCAACACGGGTGCGGTGGTGTTCTGCAATAGTTCTGTACAGATAAGCCACTATTTTTCCTCCCAGATTTTGTCTCCATCTGCATCAGTATCTAAGTCATTGCTTATTGACGCATAAGTGAATCCTTTTCCATGTTCACAAGATCAGTGTAGAGAACAGCTACCATGGGGACAAATACAGCAGAAGAGATTGTTTCACAAGCAGGAATTAAGGTAAGAAATTTCAACTCAATGATATGTTGTTTCGCTGCAATCAAATTTAGAAATCCTATTTGATTCAAATATTGATAAAAAAATTAGGCCAAGATGGAAGGTCAACACAAAAAATCCCTTTTTGCATCTATAGCCAAACCCTCAACAGATAGTGGCAGACCAAGCAGTATGGTTGTGAAGGTAAGAATTTCAGACTGCAAACCATCTTTACTATGTTTTTGTAGGGTCTTAACACATAAGAATCCAACTAAAATTATGATTCTTTTAATAAATGTGGGACTAAAACAGAAAGCACATACTGTAATTCCTGCACACATTGTAGCAGAAGCCATATCAACAATCCGTGGTCTTGACCTCAGATGGTCAGGTCCTATAACACCAACAGAAATGCAATATGTTGAGCAGTATGTCTTGGCAAAGTACCCTCAATATGCTGGTCTTGTTGTTGGAGAAAAGATAGATCTTTCAACTCTTTGTATCAATGAAGAGGCTTCAGAGGCTGCACCTGATGACAAGAGAAAATCGCCTAGGAGTAGTTTCAGAGAGGCCTCCTCACCATCCCTTGGGAGCAATCTCCCTGATTTGGATAGGACCCAGTTAGAGCCATCAAGGCTTCTTGATATCCTCACCAAGAAATCCTCATTTCCAGGGAGTTTCATCTCGATACCTGAAATCCAAGCTCAAAACAAAGTCTTGAAGCACTGTGGATTACCTAATGATGAGTATCTTGTTCTCTTCACTCCAAACTACAAGGATGCAATGATGTTAGTAGGTGAGAGCTACCACTTTTTTAGGGGAAACTTTTACATGACTATAATTGCAGAAGAAATGGATTACATAAGGGAATTTGCTACTTACAAGGAATCAAAAGTGATATTAGCACCAGTGACTTGGTTGGATTTGAGGATCAAAGGATCACAGCTTAGCCAGTATTTCAGGAGGAAGTGCAAGCACAGCCCAAAAGGACTATTCTCTTATCCAGCTGATGTGAATGGGACCCGATATTCAATGCATTGGGTTTCAGAAGCTCATAGGAACTCATGGCATGTTCTACTAGATGCAACTGCCCTAGTCGTGGGGAAGGATAGAATGAACCTTGCACTGCATAGGCCTGACTTTGTGCTGTGCAGCCCTGACAATGCAGAGGCTAATCCTTCAAACATCACTTGTCTTCTTGTTAGGAAGAAATCTTTTGATACTTCAACAGCTTCATCTTAATCTATTGAGTTAGAAGAGTTGATCGGTATGTGAATATTGAATATGTGTAGATTGGTTTTGCGCCTTGGAGTTATAAAAGCAGTAATTGAATTTGGTTAATTATAACCACATACTGAATAATCTTTTGCATTGATAGAATTTCGATGGGATTATGATGAAAAAAGACTATCCTGTTGTAATTTTTCAAATTAAAGAAACACTTTGCTAATCCAATGCATTATTTAACTTAAAAACAGATATCTATACAAAGAAAATTGGCTTTAGATAGTAGAAGGGTTACCTCATCAGCAGTTACTATAAGTTCTAGCTCCACAAACTTTCTCATCTCCCTCCATACATTTATCAGACCCAAAATCATCTCTTTAATAGAGTTTGAATTCGAAGGAGAGTGAGATCTGCTATATATTATCATGAACCCAACAAAGAGTATGCAATCTCTCTGCCAGGACCAAATATTAAGAAGAAAAGTTTGCAATAATAGAATCCATTGAAGAAAGGCCAGGGAAAATATTTTGGGGACGACGGAAAAGTTTTCTGTCAGTTCAGCAAAAGTCTAAATAGTGCTGTTATGGGTCCAATATATTATGTTGCAGCCCAACTAAGTCCAAATTATATGGGTTTTAGGTCCGATACTTTTGGGCTTCATGAAAGACTAGCCCAATTATAGTCCAAACCCAAAATATAAAAACTTACTGGAAAGCTTTATTGAATTTAAGAGAAATTATTGTTAATTTGCGAATTTTCCAATGACAATTGCAATTTGCTACTTTTTCAGGTTGTGTTAGGTACAAGGGGTGTTCATAAACTGCCCAACTCACTCAATTCGAACCAACTCGCAATTAAAATGTAGTTTGATAAATATTGTGTATTTGATCGATTTGTATTTTTTTTAAACTTAGAGATGGCAACGGAGTGAGGCGGGAGCGGGAGTACCATCTCCATTCCCATCTTAGCGAGAAATCCTCATCCTCATCTCCGCCTTACAAATTGAGCAATTTAGCCTCATCTCCGTCTCCGCAGAGATTTCCATCCCCGCGGAAATCCCTGTTCCCACTTAAATTTTTTTTTGTTTTATTTTAATTCAATTTTTAATACTTTTAAATAGTAGAATCTAATTTATAAAAATTTAAAAATTAGATTTTATTTATGTTTAAACTCACAATATATATATAATTGGAGATATTTTGATTATTAGTATTATTTATATATTTTATTAATTTTTTTATACACTACTTATATATATATTTACTTATTAATATATATATAGTATTGCTAATATATTTTTTTATATTTATAAAATTCATAAATAATGGTTGAAAAATAAGAATAAATTTATTTAGAAAATGTTAACAGATTGAGGCATACAAAGAATCAACCAAACAAAATTAAAATGTAAATACGCTTAATATATTAAAAATATTCTGCAATTTTATTTAATAAAACATTAAAAAATTCAGCATACATAAAAGTATGAGAATATTTAAATAAATTTCTTTAGAGTTGTCATGATATGAGAGAATTATAAAAAATGAGTGATAAAATTAAAAATCCTAATATATATATAAAACTAAGTAATATACTTTTTATATTAAAAATAATTACGTAAATATAATATCGGGTCGCACGAAAACGAGGATGGGGATCTCCGTGGAGTGGAGAATACACTCCCCGTCCCATCCCCGCTAACGGAGAAGAAATTTTCTTCGTCTCCACTCCCATGAGAATAAAAATTTGGAGAATCCCCGCTCCGTTTGGAACAAATTCCCATAGGGAACAGGGATTCCCCTTTCTATTGCCATCCCTAATCATGCGCTGCAGGCAGATGCATGCGGAGGGCTCGAAACTTTGGTAAACTTGAAGGACACCAAGTTGCCTTAGTACTAACCACTAACCAGCCCCTCGTCTACAACTGCTAGCTTGTAACTCTTCAAAAAAAAAAAAAAAAACACTTTTTAATTTGTTTTAGGACATAAAAATACGGCTTAATACATCTTTTGTTGCCAAAACTTGACACCAAAAGTCACTTTGCCTCTATACTTGAAAAATAATCAATTTAACACTTAAATTTGATAAATTGAAATTATAAAGTACCTAATTATTTGGGTTGGGTAGATATGTTGCAAGCATTATAGATAAAAATCTGATTTGTCAGACTTTTTTTTACTGATGGGGACAACAATTTTGACCAAGTAGCTTTGTTTTCTCACAAGAAGTATGCAATTACTATATTACCCCACCTAAATTAATGAAATAATAAATAAAAAAAAAAAGCCTAATTTCACTATTGCATCCAAAGAGCATGATCTTCCAAAGAAAATACGATAAATTGCTTTCAATCTTCCTTATGAAGCTTGCATTATCAATAATCACTGCAACAAATTATTATTGTTGATATTTAGAGCTTTGGTACCAGTGCATGTATTAGAGTTAAAGCATTGGTGGACCAGTGCTTTCTATTTGTTGATCTATTTTTCCCATTTCATTAATTTAGGTTAATTAATTAATAAAGAATCGGAAAAATTTCGTCAAACCAAAAAATTTCCAGTTCTCCCTCCAAAATATCTCTCCTCCCTGAAACTTCTGGAACTTGCCAGTTCTCTCCTCTTCGTATTTCTTATCCCTCTATATATATGAGTATCAAATCTCAAAATCAAACAAACACTAATCATATTTCTATTCTATTAATAAATGGATATGGATATAGAATATTATGAGTTTGCTTTTTAGGTTAGATTCCGTGCGTGGTGTTGATTCTGGTGTTAGGGATTGTAGGAAGGCTATGATTAAGAAGACGATTAGGTTGCAAGAGATGGTTGATTCGATATATTGTTGCTTTCGAGATTGAAGATCGAGTAAAGGATGTTGAAATTTTGGGGAAATTAGAGGTGGCAAATGGATAGATTTGGATAGGTGTGAGTGTGGGTTGAGTATAAATGGGGTGGGTCTTAAATTACTCATTTATCTATTTATGATCCATTTAAAATTTATATAGGTATCCAAACTCATATAACCCACATAAATCCTTACCCACCTATTTACCAAATTATTGTTGATTTAATTATTTTTAATATATTTTTTTTGAGAAAAATTATTTTTAATATATTATTTTATTATTATAGACCATATTTTTTATTTAATCACTTTAATCATTTTTTATATATTCTAATATTATTATTTAATATATTTTTGTTATGTATCTTTTGTATTTGAGTCTTGATTAATGAAATTTATTTTCTATCAAAAAAATAAATAAATAAAAGATTTCAAAAAAAAATTGAAAAATCAAACTTCCACTACAAGAAAATGCACTATTACCGATGGACGTTACCGACGGAATCAAAACAATCGATAATTACCATTGGTTTACAGACGAAAATTTGTTAAAAAAATAAATATATTTACCAATCGTTCACCAACAGAAATTGGTTGGTATTTACCGACAAAACTTATCGCTCGGTAAAAACTGGCGGAAAGAAGTAGCGTCAGTTTTTGCCGACTGTTTAGTAACCATTTACTGACGGAAATATTCCGTTGGAAAAGATCCAAAAAGTAAGGCGAGAAAATTTTGCGCGCATTAATTGCCTTACCGACAGATTTACTGATGGAATTAATAATGCCATGTGGACGGTTTGTTTTGTAATGTGTTATTGTGTAATGTTTGATTTGATTGGTATGGGAAAGGAAAAGTAAGGTATGGTTAGTAAGGTTATAAGGATAAAGGTTAATGTGTCATTTGCGTCATTGTAGAACCGAAAGGAAAAGGGATTGTTCGCGTTATCGAGTAGTTGCATCTTTCGTTAGGAGCTAAGGAGTTGAGGTGAGTACAAATAGTATTTGTGCCTTGAATTATGAGCTTTATTATGCTCAATTCATTCTTGATTATAATGCATTGCAACTCATTGGCAAAACATGATTGCTATTGAATAATTATTTCTTTATGGTATTTGGCCAATTGGGCCTATTATTGTTTCGGTCTTTTCAATGTGACCGTATGATGGGAATTATATAATGTTATTGATTTATTATCCATTGAATCATTTCATGGATAGAAAGATATATTGTTATTGTTTATTATCCATTGAATCAATTCATGGATATAAAGGTATAATGTTATGTATTGAAAAGGTATAATGTTACAATGAATTAAAAAGGTAAGCAGAATACCCTATGATGTGGGACATTACATCGGACCTTGTGCACAATGGTAATGGAACCTACGGATAAAGTAAAGAGTATCCGAACCTTAGCTGGGAAAGGTTTAATGATCCCAGTACGTATGACCCGATCAGTTGTACGTGTGACTAGGTAAATGGGAGTGAGCAAGGTGTAAACCGCCACTCGATTGATTATGGGGGAAACAGACCATTTCCGAGATATTGATTGAATTCTGCTAAAGATATATATTACTTATTTTAAATATGATATTTGTTCTATAAGAACAATTTTGATTAACATCGCTATGGGAAAAAGGGGAACTATTATTATTTGTTCTGATATTGCTATTCTGTATATGTACTCACTGAGCTCTGTCTCACTCCTTAGTTATTATTT
>CATKHJ010227662.1:0-12386 GCA_949750685.1 Vernicia montana | reverse complement strand
GATTTCTTTATCGATTAAATCCTAATTTATATATGATATAAATTGAGAAGGATTAAATTGATTAAGTCTATGGATAAATGAATGGAATTAATCTTGAGCTTAAGAAATAACACTAAATAGCTAAAGCCCATATGTGATATGGAGATAGTTTATTTAGGGTTAAAAAGATTTAACTAACATTAAAGCCCATATAATGGATTTAGGGGTTAGAGATTCTCAACAACACTAAGGCTCATATTATGAGTTTAGGGGTTGGAGAAAATCAATAACACTAATGGCCATGTATTAGGTTTAGGGGTTAGGAATCTTGAAATGACCATAAAGCCCATTTGATGAGTTTTAGGGGTTAGAGAAAATCCATAACCCTAAAGCCCATAAGATGAGTTTAGGGGTTAGAGATTTTCCACTATGCTCAAAATGGTAATTTCCACCTTAAGGCTTAAATGAAATATTCATTATATTCATTTCCACTATGCTCAAAATGGACATTTTCATGTTTGACCTAAAAGTCAATAAAGCAACTCAATTTCAATTTGTCTTCTTTATGGCTAACAATTGTTGGATAGCTATAAAAGGAATATGATGATTGTTTTGCTAGATGAGATAGAACATATTCATCATCTTCTTCAAGTGAAAGCTAAGTGAAAAATAATTAAAAGAAAAAAAAGAAGAAGTGTTCTTCAATTTTTCTTGTTCTTCATTTTCTTATCATTTGTTCTTTGTGAAAGAACAAAAGCTTCTTGAAAAGAGTTGATCAATCCATAGCAAACAAAAATAAATCCAAACACCAAAGGTTTGCCAAAGGAAGATCTTGATTTCATTTGGATAACCAAAGAGAGGAAATCAAGAACAACCAAGGAAACTAAAGGTAACTTGAAAGAGAAAGCTTGGTGTGGAAATTCTAGAGGCTTCACACTTAGGGAGCTCAAAGAAAAGAAAAGATTCAAAGTTCTTCACTTCAAGAGGTAATTTGATTACCACTTGTTGTTTCTTTTCTTACATATGTGTTTTACATATTAATTAAAGATGATTGCTTGAAAGTTTACTGGACCTAAAGATGGGTGTTGTGAAATTTTAAATTGTTTGAAATTTCACCCACTATGTTGCTTTCACTGCGTTTGGGCCCAATATTCCTTCAATAAGTCCATATGAATAAGTTGCAAAGGTCTAAAAGTACTTACTACATTTTTTTATTTGAAGGAAGACCGGTGTTGTTTCCCCATTTGGCAAGGTCCACATGTCTTATCCTTTGAATATTTGATGTTTGGGAGCCCATCAACTAACTCATCCTTGCTTAGGCTATGAATAAGTTTCATGCTTACATGACCAAGCCTTTTATGCCAAAGCCAAGGTTCATTGCTAATAGATACAAGACACTTAAAATTGTGGTTAACCAAATTGTATAAGTTAATTATGTAGGTATTGCCATCTCTTTGTCCTTTGAATATCACTTTGTCATCTACCAAGGTAGTGACTAGACATTCTTTGGAGTCAAAGATGACTCTATTACCTTTATCACATAATTGACTTACACTTAACAAATTATGCTTCAAACCATCAACTAAATAGACATCCTCAATGAGGGAACAACCTTCCTTACTAATTGATCCAATGCCAATTACCTTACCCTTGGCATTGTTTCCAAATGTGACAGTTCCTCCTTGCTTTTTCTTCAAGGTGATAAAGAGACTAGCATTTCTAGTCATATGCCTTGAGCATCCACTATCAACATGCCATTCACTTTCACTTGTGGTGGATTTAAGGCATACCTACAAGAAAGAGTTAATTCATATTTTCTTAGGTACCCAAGCATATTTGGGTCCTTTGGGGTTGGCCTTGGAAGGATCCTCAAGTTTCAATTGAGCCTTCCATATGTAGCAAAACACATTAATATGACCATCTTTCATACAATAATGGCATTTTAACTTTGATTTATAAATCTTTTTATGCTTTGCCATAGTGTTGTGAAACTTAGGTCTTTTGCAATATAATTATGATGTGCACAAGAACATGAATGATATTGTGGGTGTGGGTGTTTTTTAGCATTTTTCTTTTGATAAATAAATGCATGATTAACTCTATGAGCTTAGCTCTTAAGTCTTGTGATCCTTTCTCAACCCTCTTAGGATTTAAAGGTTTTGTGTGTGCTTTTACCTCCTTATGTACAACCTCTATGCTAGAAGTTTGAGGTGTAGAGGCTTTAACAAACAAAGGCGATAAGGATGTAGATGTTGATGAGTTATCAAAGCCAAGACCATATTTTACAAGGGGTGGTCTTTAAGATACAATGAGTGTATCCAAAGCTTCCTTCCCATTATGGAATTTTGAAATGGAAGTTCTCAATTCCTCAACTTCCAATTTTGAAGAATTGTTTTCCTTATATAAGGATTCAAGAGAGGAAGTTTTGGAAGATACTTCATCCAATGAACCTTTGAAGGTTGCATTGGATGTTTTCAAACTTAAAACAAGCTTTCCTAAGCCTTTAAAATCTTCCCTAAGTTTTGATTATTTTTCCTTATAAAACTTCATTTTTGAAAAATGTTTTTCAAATTTTAAAACCATGGCTTCTAAAATTTCATCATTTTATACATCATCATCATTATCATTATTTAAATCATCACAAGAATGAGATGTAGATCTTACCTCATTAGGAAAGTCCTCCAAGGCCATGAAGCAAAGATTTGCAATCTCTTCCTCTTCTTCATCATTAGAAGAGTCCTCATCCTATGTAGCCTTGAAATTCTTCTTTTTCTCTTTGTCCCACTTCTTCTTCTTCTAGATTTTGGGACACTCCGATTTGATGTGGTCTGGCTTTCCACATTCATAGCAAGTCACCTCACTTTTCTTTTCTTTGTTGAAATTAGCATTTGAGGTAGAGTTGGAAGGAGACTTTCTAAAGGATCTCTTCTTTTTGCTTTTGATGATCTCCTTCACTCTTCTTGAAAGTATTGCCAATTCATCATCTTCTTCTTCACTCTCATCCAAGTCACTTTCAATTTCTTCATCATGTTGATCTTTGGAACATTTGAGATCAAGAGCTTTTTTCTTCTCAACTTGAACTTCTTCTTTTTCTAAAGTCATCTCATGAGTGAGAAGCTTCTCAATAAGAACATCCGTTGGAAGCCTCTCAAGATCATGAACTTCTTCAATTGATGAAACTTTGAATTTAAAGTTCTTCTTTGGAAGTTCTCTAAGAATCTTGTTGTTGATATCTTCCAAAGAGTAACTCTTTCCAAACTTCTTCAAGCTAGTGACAATGCCAAGTAGATGATTGGTCATATCGGTTACATTCTCAATTGGCTTCATCTTGAAGAGTTCATATTCATGAACAAGCATTTGAATTTTCTTGGATTTTACTTGCTTGGAGCCCTCATGGTAGTTCTCCAATGTGTTCCAAATGCTAAAAGCACTTGTGCATTATTGAACTCTCCCACATTCTTCTCTAGAGAGAGCACTAGGAAGAATTACCATTGCTCTTTTATTCTTTCCATTGGCTCTTCTTTGAGCCTCCACCCATTCCTTTCTTGGAATCAATTCTTCAACACCTTCAACCACCTTTGATGGAGGTTTCCATTCTTTAAGCATACTATCCCATAGATCCACAATGTCATTATTGAGATAGACTTCCATTCTATACTTCCAATAGGCATAATCGTTGCCATCAAAGTGAGGTTTGAGGTAGTTGATCCCTTCGTTGGCCATTTAGATCTTTTCTCAAGCATTGAAGCTTGTAGAAATGAGACCTTTGCTCTGATACGACTTGTTGCCTAAGATGAACCAAGAAGGCGGGGTTGAATTGGTGGGTAATTAAAAATTAATTGAACAAGAAAGAAAGAATAAAAGGAATAGAAGAGATTTATAGTGGTTCAGATTATAACCAATCCTACATCTACTCCACAATCAACAATTGGGTATTTCACTAACTATGGAGTTTTAACAAGTTCAGTCCCAACTTAGTGTTTAAGCTCACACCAAACTTTTACAAGTGTTTTCAAAGCTCACACTTAAAACCTCACAAATGTTTTCACTAAGGCTAAACAATAAAACCCAACAATAGTTTTTGAAGGATCACTCCCCAACCTAACAAGTGTTTAATGGCTAACACTAAATCCTTTTGAGCAATGAATGCTCTTACAATAAACACACAAAAGTGTTTAATGAAAAATTGAATGCTTGAGAATTAAAATTGTAAGAGTTTTGTTGTTGGATTGTTAGTTGGTTATCTTAAAGTCCTTTGGTGGGGGTATTTATAGTTTGCCTCCACCAAAGAGCTGTTACAAATAGGCTTAAAGTGAATCCAACTCCAACAGCTATAAAATCTACATTAAAAGCTTCGTCAGACCAATTTTGCGGTCGTATTGACATATTGTGGTCGTTTTTATTTAATCGCGGTTACTACAAGTATTTCGCTGTCACGATCTTCATATCTATCCAACGACTAGTGACACATGGCACATATATGTTTACTGCTAAAGCTTAACGTTGCAACTCTTTCTCAGCATATGAATATCGCGTTCGCTACAGGCTTATTACAGTCACTACACTGATCGAGAACTTCTCCATCTGAAATATGGATTTTAGGCTTTAGCTCCATCGCGGTCGCGATATCATAGTAGCGATCGCTATACCTTAGTTACGACCGCAGTTTGCTTGTTGCGGGCGCGAATTAGGAGGCATGCAGAATACTTAGAGATTTTTCTAAGTTCTTCAATACCAAGCTTTTTCTAGTTATTTTATATGTCAAAAACAAAATCAATTAAAATATTAGAACTATTCAATTTGATTGTCAAGATCAAAATAAAGATTGACTAAATTAAAAACCCAATTTAGGTCAACACAAAGTATATTTCCTTTGGCTTAGGTCAGTACCATCTTCATGTCTAGCAATTTCAACTCCCAAGAAGTATCTTGCATAGCCCAAGTCCTTAATAGTGAATGTAGAATCCATAAATTGCTTAACAGACATAATATCTTTTTCATTGTAGCCAGTAAGTAAGACATCATCAACATAGACTATAAGTGCTAGAAAAGAATCACCAGAACCTTTTGTGAACAAACAATGGTCATGAGAAGATTGGTGAAAACCAAAAGCATGAACTTTAGAGCAGAATTTAGAATTCCATTGTCGGGATGCCTGTTTCAGGCCATAAAGAGACCTATTTAGCTCGCATACCTGACTTGGTTTAGCTTTAGAATAACCCTCTAGAGGAATAATATAGACCTCTTCATCAATGTAGCCATGTAGGAATGCATTATTTATGTCTAATTGATGAATAGGCCAACTATTAGTAGTAGCAACTACAAAAAACACTCTAATTGTAACTAACTTAGCTATAAGAGAAAAGCTATCAAAATAATCAATCCCTTCAACTTGTTGGTATCTTTTTGTGTCACATCCCACTTTTGGGATATGACACTCCTAGGGCATAGGTAGGCCTAAAGCCATCAAAAACTCGTAGAATCCATCTTTGCTCCAACTTCACTAAAAATCAGGTAGAGTGCTGGCTTTACATATCACATATCCCAAAATATAAAACCTGCAAATGAACATTACTTCTAATATTCCTCCTTATATCTTCAACTTCAAATGCAATTATCAAGTCTCCAATATCATCAACACATACCATACATATTACATTTAAATATATTTCCATTAAGAACATTAACTCATAAAGCAATTTTAAGTCATTTACAGCTCATAAATTATACACTATTCTTCTATAAATTCAGAAACCCATGGAGTGACTAAATAAAAACTTATATCAATACATTTTTATGCACATGAGTAGGTACATTGAATATTCCAAATAAACTTTCTACTTCAACTTCAATACAAGCTTCAAGTGAATTAAATGCTTGAGCTCGAACTGGGCTATCTTTTAGCTTCTTGTGAAAACAAATTGGAAATGGGGGTGAGTACGAAACCCAATGAGTAAAAACTATTCTACCATAAACTATACGGCTCAATGTTCAATGATCGTTTACAAGAAGAATACTTGATTGACTTATATACTTACATATTCATTTGATAGGAGTGAAGTTTGATGGTGTATGACATTTAGTATTTTTAAACTTAAAATCAAATCAAAGCTTTGAATATACTCATAATCTTTGGCCAAATGGCACATGTCATTTATTAATTTGAAAACAAATATCGAATAACAAATAATTTACAATATTCTTGAAAACTAAATTCATATAACAAATAACTTACAGTACTTTGAAAATCTTCATATAAATACGATTAACTTGTAATACGTTTCAAATACAAATTTAGGTAACTAGTAATACATTTCAAATCTTCTTTCAAATAGTTAATATCATATATTATCTTTGAAATCATTTTACAATAGATGAGAGCGGATTTTATCCTTGTTTTCTCATCGACACTACAATAGTGGCAACTCTTCTTACGAAGCCTTAGCCACACATCTTGTATTACTTTTTAAAACTTCATTCGTAAAATAATATTCATATAGATAATTTGGTTAAATCATACATTTAGAAAAAATCTGTATACACTATATGAGAGCATAATTTATTATCGCTTCATCAACACTACACTAGTGGCAGGGGCTCTTCTTGTGGAGCAATACCACAACATAAGGTTAGCTACGCCTTACGGCTAGGGCATTCAAATCTCTCCTAGCAAGAGTCACTTCAATGTGCATAAAATTCGGTAATTATTAGGGTCCTCTTGGATTTTAGGAAACTTAAACATCGTTTTGGACATATGAAAGCTTTCATATAAGGTGATTTAACAACACACTTGGTCTTAGATTACAATTCACAATTAATAATAGGATAGTAATCACTCACCTTGGCTTTCCTAGCTCAAACAATAGGGTAATAGTAAGGTTCTTGATGTTCCGCTTCCTCCCTCTCTTTTTTTTAACCCCCTTGAGGCTCTTCCAGTTTCTCTACACACCATACATACATACATTAAGTTTAATTTTCATAAACAAACACATTAAAACATTGAAATTAAAAATCTACCTATAGATTTCTTTCCTCACCTAACCTCCTTGTTACTGCCATATATCATGTTATACTACTCCAATTTCCCTGATTCTTGAGGCATTGGAAACCTAACACATTTACTCCAACATATCCAACAATCATCTTATTTTAAGTTTTATAGCTCCCAAGGTGACTCACCAAATTCTATTATGTGTTTTCTGCCTATGCAGACTGAGCTCACCCTACTATTGCTATTGTAACTTACTATGCTTATGCTCAATGACAAAAAAAAAAAAAAAAACTTGCATATTATAATATTTGACATATAAAGGACCAATTTATTAGATTTGAGCTAAATCAAAATCTATCTCTATGAGCCCCTAAACCCTTGCTCAACTTTTGTGTCTCTACTGTTCCTACATTCAGGGGTAGTCCTAATATGAGCCTTATATCTCCCAACATATTGGGGATTATCTTAAACCCTTTCATATGGTTAAATTAGGCATATAGGGAAACAATTAATTAGTGTTGGCCCTAAGGTTTCATATGTGATTTTGATAATGCAAAATATTATTACTACTAATAAGTTTGTTTAGTGTTGTTGTCGTTAGTAGGTAATCTTTCATTGCTATTGATACAATGAAGTAAAGAAATTAAATGTGAAGATTAAGATGAAATCATAAAGCAATAAAGATGAGAAGAGCTATAGAACATATGAGGGAAATGAAAAGAGCATGTGAAACTAAGAAACTCATATGAAGAAGGATGATCTCCATGGAAGCAAAACTATTGATTGAAGTTTGAAGAATAAACTGTACTAATTGGGATAGTTTATGAATATAAGATATATATGGATGGATAGCTATATCAGTCTAATTTCAGGAACAAAAATTGGTATAATTTTTGGAGCTTGAAAAATGGAGTTATGAATTTTTAATTGAAGTATGCTCAAACTGTAAGACTGGGTAACAACAGATGATGTCAATTAGAATTAGTGGAGTTAATTCTAAAAAAAGATTTTGTAGCTCTGGAAGTCTAGTTTCATATTCAAAAAGCCTTGCATCAATCCGAGGTGTATAGAAGAAGCATTGGGTGAAATACTAAAGCATTTTCAAACTGTCATGACTAGATGAGCAATAAAATATTATGATTTTTTAGAGCATGAAGATGGATTATTTTGAAGTTTGTTAAAACTACAAAGTTGTAGTAGACTACTCCAAGTTTCCAAAAAACAAACGGATCATTATTTGGAGTTGTATAACTCAAGATTTTGAATTTTTTAATGTAGTCATTATGTAGCCGTTATATAACCGTTATATATCCATTGGAACTTGTCTAGTACTATTTTTAGAGCACTAAAATGGTTGTTTGAGCATGGAATGAAGACCTATATATATCTAAAGACTAAAGGTGAAGTTAAGTGAAGTTTTCATACATCAAGAACATCTTTGTGTGCTCAAATTTATTCTAAGCTAGATTACATTCTTCTATTTTTTGTACTAGCTATTTCCAAGAGTGAGATTAGTTTCATTTTTCACAAATCTTTCTCTATTGTTTAGGTTTAAGTGTGAGCCTAGTGAAAACACTTGTGAGGTTTCAGTGTGAGCCTAGTGAAAACACTTGTGAGGTTTAAGTGTGAGCCTAGTGAAAAAACTTGTGAGGTTTGAGTGTAAGCCTAATGAAAACACTTGAGGGGTTTGAGTGTGAGCCTTGGGAAAATACTTGTAAAGTTTAGTGTAAGCTTAAACACTAAGTTGGGAGTGAACTTGGTAAAACTCCATTGATAGTGAAATACCCAATTGAGGTTGGGGAGTGGATGTAGGATTGGTTATAATCCGAATCACTATAAATCTTTGTGTTCTTTCTTTTCTTTTCTTTCTTTCTTGTTCAATTAATTTTTTAATTGCCCACCAATTCAACCCTCCCTTCTTGGTGCATATTGGGCAACAGTACAGCAGCAAGAAGAGGAATCTGACTCGGAGGAAGAAGTATGTTTGGCCTAACTAAAAGCAATAAATTCTTATGAATGTTTGGCTTTGAACAAACCTTCTAGTTTTAAGAAAAAGTCCAATGAGCCAAATAAAATTGCAAAGGAATATTCATTTGATTTAACTAAAGCAGATGAAACATTTGACTTTCTATTGAAAGATAACCAGATTATTTTATCGGCTGGACACATTATTCCTTTATATGAAGAACGAGCTAAAAAGGACTACTGCAAGTGGTATAATTCCTTCAAACACAATACAAATAAATGCATCGTCTTTAGGAATGTAGTTCAAAAGGCAATAACAGAAGGAAGATTGGCTTTTCCAATAAAAGGGAAGTCAACTGCGGTCGAGACTAACCCTTTCCCTAAAGGCAATAAAGGGGATGTAAAGATGACCGAGATTAATACTTCAAGCATAAAGGTACTGGGGTCCGGACAATTTCAACCGAACCAAATTGATCGACCAAAAGAAAAGGTGGAGCTCCAAGTGGAAAAAATACAAGACGTTAAGAAGGCCGAGTAGATAATATCTCGAACGGATACCCAGAAAGGCACTATTTTCATCAATTAGGGACCGAAGCTTGTTTGGTATGCCCATCCTGCAAGACCAAATTAAATGTAGTACTAAAGAGGAAGAAACCAAAAATTTCTTATGAGAGAAAAAGCATTAGGCAACCACCTCTCTTGAAGAAGGAATGGCGGAATCCCATACCTGATAGATTAGCCGATCTCAATCGAATCAAGGATTGAAGACTGCAACCTACGAGGCCAAGATACCGTGAATGAAAAAAAAATGACTAGTATAAGCCGAGTCATGAACCAAGGTACATAACTTTCAAACCTAAGCCTCGATATGACAGTACATGGGAATCGCATCTCCCCTCTAAGCAGAAAAGTGTCTTCGACAGACTCGGCCTCAAGAGATCAAAAAATCTATTCTAACCAAGACACAGAAGAGGAGGTTACAAAGGCAAAAACGGGCGAAGCAGGTTCATTTGGCCGCCCAGAAAGAAACGGATGCAAATAACCTAAGCCCAACTATAAAATCAGCCGAACATAGGATTCAAGCTCACAATAAGCTAAAGGCCGATGAAGCTGAACTTCTGCTACGCCATGATAATGAAAATAGGAAGGGACTCCGAGCAAAAATATACAAACTTCATGTTAAACCCAAGCCTACTAGCGAGGAAGCTAGCTTAGAAGCAAAACGGCAAAAAATCTGGATCCCGAAGCATTCTCAACAAAACAAGGGGGAATGAGACATGGCTGAGGAACCCGCAGTGCCTATGGATGCTGAGACAGATGCTTTATATAGTAGAGGCAACATCAATATGGTGACTATCTTTCCTCGTGATTTCCTTCCAAAACCAGGCCAACAATCCATTTTAGATGGTGATGTTCTTGAAGCCAAATCCACAAGAGGTGGAGAAGAGGTTCGACAATAAGTTATTCTTGAAGAACCACCAATGTCATTAATCAATCATATTCGGCCCCTATGCATCAAGGCCGAATTAAATGGAGTTCCCATCAATAGAGTATTGGTACATAATGGAGCAGGTGTCAATATTATGCCTCTGCGGATGCTCAAAAAGCTCGGCTTGAACAAAGAATATCTAGAAAAGCTGATATTTCAATGACCGACTTCACTGGGGGGAAACACTGGTAGAAGGATTTTTAACTGTTTAGATGAAGGTCAGTGGGGAAATACGACATGAGGGTATGTTTGTAGTTGATGTGAAGAGTAATTACAACATTCTCCTAGGCAGAGACTGGATTTACACCAATAAATGCATACAATCCTCTATGCATCAAAATTTGATATTATTTAAGGATGGGTACATGGAAATTGTCCACGCAGAGAGTAACCCTTTCAAAGAACATATCCATATGGCCGATGCATTATATTATAAACCCCACATTTGGGTAAGAGAGATCGAAGTTTTGGAAGATGGTAAATTTAAAAGGAAACAGCTTGAAGACTCTACCTTGGATGAATCTAGATTATGGCCGATGAAGTTGTTCGGTCCACTTCTATTCGGCTACACGGCCGAATCTCATCTTCAAATTAATGATAAAGTCTAAGAAGAAAGAAGTTTGGAGGAAGATTGTTGATCTCTTCCACCATTGGGAAATAGTTGTGGTCGAATGCATTTACGAGGATGAGGGCCAAGATCCAACCGGTCAATTACAATTAAAAGATGTAAGATTGGCATCTCAAAAGCATGAAGACAAACCAACAGAGGTTCAAGACCTGCTAAAAGAGATTAATTTGGGAACAGAAACGGATTCTTGGCCTATATTTATCAGTGCAAAGTTAAATGCAGACTTCGAGTCTAGGCTGATAGCATTATTAAAAGAGTTCAAGGATTGTTTCTTGTGGAATTACCATGAAATGCCAGGATTAGACCGATATTTAGTAGAACATTGGTTGCCTATTAAGCCCAGATTCAAACCGTTCAAACAACCCATGCGAAAGAAGTCGAAAGAAGTCAAAGATTTAGTTCGGGAAGAAATCAAGAGACTTCTCGATGCAGGGTTCATCAGAACTGCTACATATGTGGTATGGCTATCTAACATAGTCCTACTTATTAAAAAGAATGGTAAATTGAGAATTTGTGTGGATTTTAGGAATCTTAACACTGCCACACCTAAAGATGAATATCCCATGCCGATTTCAGATATGTTGGTAGATTCGGCAGCGTGTAACCTCATTCTAAGTTTTATGGATGGACACTCGGGATTGTGAACCCTCAATTTTGCACCTTCATGATGCTGCCGCAGCTTGACACATAATGAATTTCATACGCTATGCAGAGCCGGTACGGCGGTCCCGCTAGCTGGTTAGCGGGCAGGGATTAAGGGGGCAGCGCCTCCGGAGCAAAAATTGGCTTTCAGTTATCATACTACAACGATAATTAATTTCGGATCCATTGCCACTGACCGTTAAATTTTCAGACTTCAGAATACTCTGAAAGCTGACCCGGAAACTTCGAAAACTGACCTGAAAGCCCCGAAAACTGACCCGGATGTCCCGAAAATCCAAAGCAGACTCAGCCAGCGCGACACCGGGGCACAAAAGTTCGTCGTCGATGTCTCTAGAAGCGTGCCTGTACCTGCACCTCAAAATTACCCTTTTGCCCCTCTTGCCCTGGAAATTCCGTTTTTACCTTTCTTTTTAGCCCACTTTTCAATCTTTTTTTGGTCTTTTCACCCCACCTTCATTTCCTATAAATACCCCCTCCATTTACACTTCAAAACACACCTCAAATATTTGTGATTTCTATCAACTTGCTTTCTCTCTCTCTCTCTCTAATTAGTTTTCTCACTTATCAATTAGTTAATTAATTAAAAATTAATTTTAATTAATTAATTAATTTTTCAATTAGTTTTAATCTCAATTAGTTAATTAATTAAAAATTAATTTTAATTAATTAAT